>LOEQ01010422.1:25043-36913 GCA_001685075.1 Bramus lutescens | reverse complement strand
GGCAGGGAACCCTGACTGCTCTTTCTCTTTGGACTGGAAAGGGAGGGGGAGGGGAATGCAGGAGGAAAATGGGAGGAGGTGGAAATTTTTAATAATAATAAAGAAAATGGAAAAAAGAATGATTGAAGAAGTAAAGAAAGTTTTACCAAAATGGGAATTAAAAACTGATCCTGAAAAAATACAGAGAGAAGATTCTGTCAATTACCTCAGTTATAAAATAGGTTTACAAAAAATTAGAGCACAAAAGGCACAAATTAGGAGAGACCAGTCTTGGACTCTTAATGACTTTCAAAGATTTTTAGGAGATATATCCAGTCGACGATCTGCTGTTGAGATAACACCTGATTACCTGATCTAATAATTCATTTAAATAAAACTTTAGACCATGATAAAGACTTGAATCATCCCAGAGAATTAACAGCTGAAGCAGAAAATAAATTAACAATTGTTGAGGAGAAATTATAGGAGGCACATATGGATAGGGTGACTCCAAATCTTCATTGTTTTCTAGTCATATTGCCTCCCACAATTTCTCCTACAGGAATTTTAATGCAGAGGGATGATATTATCATAGATTGTATTTTTTTACCACATAAACCAATTATAAATTTAAAAACGTATGTGAAAAAAGTTTCTGAGTTAATTATAAAAGGTAAATCAAGACTTCATCAACTAGCAGGTATAGACCCATGAGAGATTATAGTGCCTTTCACTACTGATGAAATAAAAAAGTTATGGGAAGACAGTGAATAATGGCAAAGGGCTTGTACTATTTGTTTGGGAGAAATTAATAGCAATTATCCCAAAAGTGATAGACTTAACCTTATAAAGAGAACTTCTTGGACTCTTCCCCAAATTGTACATGATGATCCAATAACTGGAGCCTGTACATTTTATACTGATGCAAATAAATCAGGGAAGGCTGGTTACAAATAAGAATAATAAAGTAAGGTGAAACAAAGCCCTTATTCTGGACAGAATTATATGCTATTCTCATGGTACTAAGGGATTTCAAAGAACCTCTTAATATAGTTACTGATTCGCAACATGCAGAAAGAGTTCTCTTGCATATCGAAACCATGAATTTATACCAGATGATACAGAATTTACTTCATTATTTATCCATGTGCAAGACATAATCAGGAATAGGCTTTGTCCTATATACATAACACACATTCGATCCCATACATATGTTTGTCAAACTTATAGTTAGACTAATCAGGTTCTTTAGATACGTAGAGATTTGTATTCTGCATCGATAGGTAATCTTCAACCACTTCAAAGAGCTGTAGAATACGGCATTTAGTTAACTTAGGTTTGTGTTGAAGTGAGTCATGATTGCTCCTAGCAGCACTGATCTATTCCCAAGAGAATGTTGAGCACCAAAGACACTCCACACGAGTTTGTTTTCTTCTTGGCACAGTTGGTGTTTGGGCAAGAAACTGCCCACACCTCAACAACTGACAAGGAACATGGTATCCAGAAATGGATAAGCAGGACACAAGAAAAAAGACTACCAAGTCTTACCAAGACAGGATAAAACGATTTTGAGAAAAAGTCCTGCCTCTGATAATGGTCTGTCTGTTATGCTAGGCCTTAGCCAAATTTGGTTGCTTCAACATTGCAATTGAAACTTTGGATGATTGCCCAAGTAGCCAGTTGTCTCTGTCATTTGTTGCACATATTTGGAAGTTGCTTTATTTCACTTCCTCCTTACTCAAGTAATATTATTTCCCTTCTAGGATCTTTGATGGGGTTGAAGACTAGGTAGTTGTAGTTACTTTCCTCTCATGACTTGGCCAAGTAATTTATTATACAAGACTTAAATCATTAGGATAGGATAATTATTGAATATATTCTTTCTTATTGTATATAATTTCTATTAGGCTTAGAAATAACTATCTTATCTAAATAAAAGGGGGATGTGCTGTAGGAAATCCTACAACTAGTAGTCTTTAACTTACACACACACTTGGGCATGGCCTCTTTTCTGGCTGTGGGATTTGATAGCTGTTCTTCCTTTTAGCAGAGAATATTGATTTGTGAGTCTAAAAAATAACCCTCTATTATTCTCAGTTCTGAGCTAGCATGGAACTTCTTTTAAGCATCCATCTTCACTCAATTGAAAAAAAAATATTTGTATATGGTCTAAGATGAAAGTCATGTTTAAAGTTTTAGATTATTAATTGAAATAAATTATTTTAATTGTGCCAGGACTCTTTATATAAAGTATTATTATTATTTCATTTTCTGGAGGACCTCTATTGTCATAAGTAGTTTGGGACATAAAGCATCTGTTTTAGCACCATATTCATGCCATTCTCACACATACCTACCTGTCCTTTAATATCTTGGTGTTCTCCTATATTGCTGTTTTGGTTTCTTACAGTGAAACTGTCAAGATTGTTAAAATAGGTTCTAAAAAATCACACCAAAAATAGCTTGAATTTTGCACAACATATCAGTCAACATAGAAATTAATTTTGAGTTTTTGGCCTTATTTAAAACAGTAGGCTGTTAGTCTAAGAGCCAGTTTTGTTTTGTGTGTTGATTTTTAGAACATTGTGAAAAAAGATTTATCAACAATTTATCAACATGCAAATAAACACAAAGAACAAACTCTTTGGTGCCCATGATTATTTTGGTGTTACAATAATTTTGAAATTTACAATAATTTCTAGACTTTTCAGTGTTACTTCCACTTATTTAGCATTATGTTTGAGTTTCACTGTTAATTTGGAAATGTTCACCATTTACTTGAAGAACTTCTTTCTTTATAACAAAACTCAGTCTATGAATAGCTTATAGGTTCTGTTTTGGGCAGTTTCTCCAAATTTTGAAATGCTGTGTTTTAATTATATTCAGCAACATTTTAAAAACTTGGTTGATTCTTTTCATTGACCAAAAGGTTACTGAGGAGAGTTTTATTTACTTGTAAAATATATGGGTGGTTTTGAGAGGTGACTTGGCATTAAGAACACTTGCTGCTCTTCCAGTGAATCCCAACTTGGCTACCAGGACTCAGATCAGCAGCTCACAATAGTTTGCTACTCTAGCTCCAAGGGGTCTGCCTTCCTCTTCTGCCTTCTATAGGCACCTGTATATACATGGCATACACTCGAACAAACACACATATATATATTTGTATACTATACAAAAGTATATTTTGAAAAAGTTAAAATAATACACTGATTTTCCAAATAAATGTTACTCACCTCCTCTTTAACTAAGAACAAACATTGTATCATCATTTAAATTTTGTTATGCATATTGTCAATTGTTGATGGAGAGTGGGTCCCTTTGTGTGTCCCGGCTGTCGGGCTAGCTTACACCTGAAATAACCACACAGAAACTATATTAATTAAAACACTGCTTGCCCCATTAGTTCTAGCCTCTTATTGGTTAACTCTCACATCTTTATTTAACCCATTTCTTTTAAGCTGTACATCACCACGAGGTTGTGGCTTACCAGGGAAGATGTAGCATGTCTGACCTGGTAGCTCCAGGGCAGCTCTCTCCCTCTCCTTTTTTCTCCCAGCATTCAATTCTGTCTTCTCTGCCTACCTAAGTTCCACACTATCAACTAGGCCAACACAGTTTCTTTATTCATTATCCAATGAAAGCAACACACAAACTGAAGGAACTCCTACACCTGTCAATCTTGAAAAATGTTCTTTTGATGCCTAAAAGGAAGGTCACTCTGTTGTCATCCAGTTTCTCAAATGGTTTCTGGGTCAAATTCATTGTTTGTGTGTTCTCTTCTAACTGAGATGGCCTCTGGAAGGGTTTTCTTCTTCTTTATTTCATTTCTACTGCTTTTGCTGCATAAATTTGAAGTTGCTAGAACTTTATTACTTCATCTTCTCATTGTTACATATTTACTTGTGATATGCATTAAGATGAATTATATATTCATATATATATATATATATTAAGCTTCCTTCATATATGTATGCATGCTTAATGAGTGTTTTTGTATTGGCATCCTATAGTGACAGAATTTTAAAACATGTATCATAGTTCTCCTTGTTTTAGTGCCATTTCTGTCATAGGTTTTACTTCTGCAGTGGCACCATTTACAAAAGATGACAAATACAGCAAATGTGTACCCACGTAGATATCACAGGTAGTGCTCTTTGAGTCATCAGGATTTCCCTCTGAAGTTATTTTTTTCACACCTGAAAAATTTCATAAATGATTATTTCAATGGCGAGTTTTCAATGAATAGTTTCAACTTTAGTTTATCTAAGAAAGAAATAAAGCAACAACATACTACTTTCCTTCACTTTGGAGTTAAATTTGTTGGTCAATAAATTCAGATTCATATATGTCTCTCCTTCATTACTGGAAACTTTTCACTTCAGGTTTTTAAATGTGAGAATTCAGAAAAAATGCTTTCCATTAAAATACAGAATATTTGTAAGTGTAATATAATATAGAAATATTTCTAGCTTATTTATTTATTTATTATTGAAAGAATTATTTAAAGGTGAATTTTATTCCCTCTAGATGGCAAACTTGTTCATTAAATTATCTGGCTTTTTGGAACCCTAGTCTATTTGGATGCACACATTCCTAGACATGGATGGAGGGGGGGCTTGGACTTCCCACAGGGCAGGGTTCCCTGCCCTTTCTTAAGGAAGGAGAGGGAGGGCGGAGGGTGAGTGGGAGAGCAGGAGGGGAATGGGAGGAGGGGAGGAAATGCAAATTTTTTAAATGGAAAAATAAAAAAATGCAAAAAATTAAAAATAAAAATAAAAAATAAAATAATTCATAGGACAAGCGTAATTGCGAAAGTATTTGATTATACAATCCGTCATTCCAAACTTCATTCCTTCTTCTAGTCACATATAAGAAGAGGATTACTGTAGGATTGGGAATGTTAGCTTTCATGGTCAAGGAAAGTGTGGCATAGGAAAAAAATTAGCAGGTGGGGACATAAAATGTACGTCCAATCCAAGTTGCTTTGTTCCAAGCCTTCCTTGTGAAAATCCAGCTCCACCCACCTGCCTATCTACCTCACTATCCTTAACCTTCTAATAAGGAAAGCGATCACTTTTTAAATTTTATTTTTGTATACTGTATCTCTTTCTGACCAATATTTGTCTCTCTTGTCGTTGTTCCATCAATCTGTTTATTAGCAATCTCAATAAATTTTCAAATGTAACACGTTTAATTAAATCCTTCTGGGAAGGATGAGAAAGTTCATATACTGGCCTGATAAGAAAGACACCTCTAGACATCATCCATTGAAACACTTTCTGTGTCTGATCACTCTGTAGTTTGTGTGTGTGTGTGTGTGTGTGTGTGTGTGTGTGAATAACTGATGGTTGACAGACTAAATAGATAGATATATGAGTACCGTTACTGTATAGTTTGTTGTTGAAAATTGTTAGTTGATAATGAGAGCAATGCATGGACTACTCTAGCCAGCTATGGAGGCAGCAAGACTGGGATTTGTATGAGTGGTACTGTGCTTAAAGACTGCATGTTATTAAAGGGTGTGTGGATGTGGATGTTTTGATATCTCAAGGCAGGGGACATTTGAATGATTTATCTGTCACCCAAACCTAAGGAAACCCTTTGTAGAGAAAAAAATTCTCCATGATGACATTTCTCTGGTCAAAACCTTTCAACTTGAGAAAATGTTCCTGCCAAAGTTAAATCAACTTCCAGCATTTTCTAAATGTCAGCTGCTCAGTTAGTAGGTCCTAAAGGAGCAAGTGCACAGATGACATCTCCTTCTTCTAGGGGGCTGCTTTGCCTTTGTTGCTTTGAAATTTATACTAGTACACATTGAATTAAATTTGCTAATTACATTCTGCTTAATTAGAAATTTTTGATTATGAGAACAGTCTCAGAAAGTCATTAGGGCAGCCAACTCTGTTATTTTATTGAACTAAAGCCCAGTTTCTGCTGGCTAGACAGTTCTAATCAAAGTAGTACTTAGTTAGTGGAGTTGCTAGCTAAATTTTATAAAATCAAATTTGAAACTGTCTGACTTTCAGACTTCTATAAATAACATATAACTGTATATATGCTTGTAGACATATAAATATATAATGAAAAAATGAATACAAATTCCATATTTATATAATTTCTAGAAGGTCAGAAAGCAAAATTTGTAGGTGATGTAACATTTCCTTAATTGCCAGCCACAGATGGAATGACAAACTTTTATAACCTTGACATTCTGTAGTAATAAAGTAAGTATACTACAGTTTTCACAAAGCATTACTTTCTGTTTACATATTCTCTCCAGTAATTTCATGTTTACTTTGGATTTCCAACTGTCTTTAACATCTAAGTTTTGTACAAATGTTTCATGGAGTTTCCATAATCCTTTTTTATTTACTCTCAATTTTTAATATGACTTCAAAAGACAGATCCTTTAAGAGACTAGTAAGAAAGCTACCCAGATTAACAAGTAAATAAAAGTCCTGGAAAGAAGCATGAAGCAATATACCTGTAGACATGCACGGAGCACTCATCAGTACCAAATCCATCTGCTCTTCTCAAGTACACAGGGACTGTTCTCCAGGACAGACTACATGTCAGACCAAATACAAGCTTCAAAATAAATGCATGCTGAGACCTCTGAGATGCCTCAACAGCTCTTGTTCTGTAAGTCTGAAGCTATGAGTTCAATCCCCAGATTTTACTGTGAATGGAGAGAATTGACTCCACAGAGTTGTCCTCAGACATTCACATGTGAGATATGGCATGTGTACATCTGACACACGCGTCTAACACACTAAATTAAATATATGCATGTATATTAAAATAAAGTCACTAAAAGCATATTCTTTAACAATTTAATTAAATGATAATAGTTATCATGGACAAAAACAGGTAATTCAAATATATAAAAAGTTAATGGCACCCAGTGGTGGTGCATGCCTTTGATCCCAACACCACTTGGAAGGCAAAGGCAGGGGGATTTCTGTGAGTTCGAGGCCAGCCTCATCTACAGAGTGAGTTCCAAAACAGTCTCCAAATCTACACAAAGAAACCCTGACTCAAAAAAAGAGAAAGAAAAAGAAAGAAAGAAAGTTAATGGTGCAGTCCTTAATACGCATTTGAGTATAAAATGAAAGAGAAATTAAAAGTTACAAAGAGAAGAATAAAAAATTAACTATAACATCAGAAACTTCAGGTAGGAATCTAAGCAAGTCCTTAAGAGAAAAATTTTCTAGCTCTGAATGCTAATATTCTGGAAACAACAGAGTCCTACAATTAATTACTTAACTCTTTGTATTAAGGAAACAAAAATTTGATGAAATCTAAACTCAGAAAGTTAAGTAAAGGAAAATATTAAAAGTTAATAAATAAAATAAAAAGATTTTTAAATAGGGAACTATCAATGGAATAAAAATGCAGTTTGACAGCATGACCATTTAGCCCTTCAGTAGTAGGCTCTCTCAACCTCAAATCAGAGCCTATGACCTCTCCAACCATGGACTTCTGACTAGGTTTACAGTACTGGCAATGAATTCATTTCTGTGGAACAGGCCTCTGATGCAGCAAGAAAGCTGTTGGTTACTTCATAACACTCATGCCTCTATTGCACTGAAGCATTTCTAAGAGAGTGTAAATTTTATAAAAATGTATATGGATGCTATTCTGCAGAAATGTTTTCTCTAATCCTCTAGATGGCAGTAGTTGAGCCGTTTTCACACATTCAAACACTTAGTCCCTTAATGGCTGCTGGGAGCTATTGATGGGAAATTCTTTCACTTCCTTGTTGCTGGATCTGAATTCAAGTATTTGTCTTCCTTGTTCTATTAGAAAATTGCTTCACTTTTCCCAGTTCCTTTGCTTTTGGCTATTTAGCTTCTGAACCTTAATTTCAACTGATTAGAGATATAAAGTTGTGCTAAGTATCAGCCTTCTCTGCAACTGTCTTCTCTTTCAGATTTTATCCTACTAAATCCTGATTATTTTGGCTGCCCCTGAGTTTAATTTGGCCTAATGGTCCGTGGCATTCCTGAAAATGCATTTGCCTCCTCATCTCATATATTGGTCCTTTGCCCACTGGTCCTTCTACTCATTCCAAGACTGGGGATATCTTAAGAGGTTTACAGAGTCCTGTGAGAAGGTAGTTTATGATAGGGTGCATCTCCTGGAATGTGGCCTTTCTAATTCTGGCTACCATGTCAGCTCAATGCTCACATCTTCCAATGTGATGTGATTAAATACAAATAACCAAGCAGAATCTATTTTATTATTTTTCTGTATTCAGCAGGAGCATTAATCTCTCCTAATCTAAACCAACACATACACAAATTTAAAAATGAATTTTTACCAAATAAAATAGCATTGGAATCTAGAAAATTGTATGAGAAGAAATTATAAATGTTGCATCAATATATAGTATTAAAGAAAAGCACACTTTTCTGAAAAAATATGTTATATCTAGACAAAGACAGTACTGGAAAATATTAAGTGAGGCAAAAAAAACATATTGGAAAAATATGCAGTTTGCTATTCTAGAAGTTGTCATTGTGACTTCAAATGCAGAACTAAAGAAATGGGTCGACCTACTCTTCAGAGTTTTCTTAATCTAAAGAATGAATTTCTTGGAGGCAAGATTTGTTGGTGAGGCAGTCCTCACAGAATTAGTAAATTTAAAAGATGCATTTCAACAAAGCGATGCTTCCTTAGTTTTCAATGAACTATCTCTTTAAAAAAAAAAACAGGTGGCCTGCATGGCTTTCTATCTGGTTTAATTATTTAATTATTAATTTTGCCTTCAATTATTCCTGTTCTATTTGTGCAAGCAGTGATTAATGCTCATTAATGCATTGTTGACTCAGGCCAAGAAAGTTCATCATCACCTTGAAATCAGAATATTCTGGCTCATTATATTCATTCAAGGACTTAATAGGCTTGTTTATTGATCACAAATATTTTTTAAACCAATCATCTTCTATTTCTTAATATGTGAATAAGTGTTAATTAAAGAAATAATACAGCTCATTAATAGTAAAATTTTAAAAGTCCCTACAACCACATAAGAAAAACACTCTTCATATTTAAGCTTCCTTACCATCTTCAAAGTGTTTAGAATTTTTTGAGAGACACTTTCCTATCAGGCTGTTGCTTGTTGTTTATATAACAACTGCCTTCCCTGGGCTTAGAGTCAACTTGCAACTTTTATATAATTATAATAATACTTCACTAATTCCAGGGCAACGTATATGAATAAAAAATAATTTCAAGTCTTTGTAAATGTGCCTCTTAGGAAGACAAACACACTCTCCTTTCTACATTATTGTTCTTCTAATATGACATTGAAATGATGGATGGACACTTTTGTTGCACCTCAGCAATGTGCTTAACATGTAGAAGACAACATATATAGAGCAACAGAAATGACTGATCTCAGCTGTGTAACTTAACACATGCAATGTTATAGGGATCTACAACCTGCTATACCTCATATTTATTCATATCTTACATTTTGTTTACTTTTATTGAAGCAAAATGCACAGAACCAGTCTCCAACCCTGACATTTTGTAAGTCGTACCATGGCACTGAGAATACATCATCATTTTCTTCTGCACAACTTTTTCAAAATGCCATTTGCAAAAATCACCACCCTACTTTCTGCCTTGATGGACTTCCCTTTTCTCAGTAGCTTGCAGGCACAGAAGGTCATTTTGTGTCTTCTTTCTTTCATACATGTATGGTTTTCAAGCGTCATCCATACTGTAGCATGCATCATAATGCCATTCGTTTCTCTAAGGACGGAAAATACAGCATTGTGTGCACGATGTGCATTTAGTTTAAATTTATTCAGTTACTAAGTGGACATTTGGTTTGCTTCCATTTTTGCCTATTGTAAACAATGTTATAGCCAATGGTTTGTGAAAGGCCCTTTAGAAGCTGTGCAATGGTGGCACACACCTTTAATTCCAGCATTCAAGAGGCAGAGGCAGGTGGATGTCTATGAGTTCAAGGCCAGCCTGGTCTATAGAGCTAGATCCAGTACAGCCAGGGTTGCAGAAAGAAACCCTGTCTCAACAAAAAAAAATTCCCTTAGTTCAAACAAATTATTTGTTTGTAAATATATGTAGGAGTAGAATAGCTGGAACTTATATAGTAATCCTATTTTCCACTATTACAAAAACACCAAAAGTCTTTCCACAGTGTTGCACCATCTTATGTAGTGGAAAAGGGATTCTAATCATTCTATATGCCTACAGATGCTTATTAAATTTGGGCTTTTAAAATAGATAACCTAATCATCATGAAGTAAATCAAGCTTACAAATCTGCTTTGTAATCTCTGAATAAAGATATTGATCTATTGATCATTGCTCTGTGCCCTTCCTGACTATTTGTCTGTCTTCCCTGAGAAGGTATTTGTTAAATCTTTTGGGTGTCAGGCTTTTTGTTTTTTTGTTTGTTTGTTTGTTTTTGTGGACCATTGATGTTCTTCTGGTGTGTAGGACAAAGTTGCCACATAACACATGTTTAATATTGATGTTAAATGAACCTTTGAGCAATTACAAATTGTCCTTCCTTCATTGGAGACTATAATACACACACACAGACACAGACACACACACACACACACTCAAACTCACACATACACATAACCTTAGAACTGAGGCTGAAAGACAACCAAAACTTGGATTGTTAGATGACATACGAGTATTTGAAGGAACTGCGCAAGTAAAACATATCCTCACCCCATCAAGTGGTGTAGCCAGATATTGCACAGAGCAGAGAAAGAGAAGGATCTGAGACAAGAGTCTGGCAGAAGACAGAGCACAAAAGGCCATGAATCCAGAATGTTCTATCTGCAGCTATTTGCCAATAAATAACAAATGCAGCAGTACAGTCTCTGGGAGAACTGGGTGAGTTTACATCTGGAAGTACAGTTGACAAATCTGAGAGATGGATTCACACAAGGAGATTTTAGAATGTGAGGCCGAGAATTGCTTTAGAAGGTGAAGTAATTTAACTCAGTAAAACGAATACAAAATTCCTCCACAAACATATGTGAGCCTAGTCTATGTGACTTCAGCAAATCTCTAAACAGATTTCATCACCTCAAACTTCTGGGCCTATGTGTATTTAGACTCCAGAGAATGTGAGAAAGCATGCCACCTTACCTAAAAAGACCTGAGAATTTCCCTCCCCCACACAGACTCACATATTCACCCTTTTTCTCTGATCCCTAAGGAGATTCAAATTTGCATATTCGTTAAACAATTTCAAGTACTAGCTTGTATAGTCCATGTTTCAAGGCTACTTTCATCCATTTTCCACTACCTTGGCCTCCTGTGTTGACCTCAGCATGATTTCTAAAGGATAATTTTGCTTTTAGCTTAATAGTGAACTAGTTTATAAAAACAATTTTTTTTCGTATGTATGTGTATATGGATATGCATGTGGATATGCCTACTTATCTGTGTGTGTATGTATTCATGTGTGTGAGCCCAAAGTTGACATCAAATGTCTTTTTGAAGATTCTCTATTTTTTTGAAACAGAGCCTTTTGATGAACCTGGGTTCACTAATTCTTGCTAGTCTAGCTACCCACAATCCCCAAGAGCCCCTGCATCTGCCTACAGAAATCTAGAATCACATATCTGGTTTTATGTAGGTACTGGGGAAATGATCATATATCTTCATGTGTGTATAGCAAGTATTTCAGCCAATGAGCTACCTCTCAGGAAAATATATGAAAATATTCTTCAGTGAAATTGTATGATATTTGGTAGTGCTTTAAGAATACTGACAAGGAAGACTTTAATTTCTTTATTTCTTCCTGACCCAGCAGTGGTTCAGCAGTTGACTGTTCAGCTTCCATGAGTTTGTAGGCTTTCTGGGGGTAGAATTATTGTTGAATTCTAACTT
>LOEQ01010422.1:12588-22958 GCA_001685075.1 Bramus lutescens | reverse complement strand
TGGGAGCCTAGTGTGTTTGGATGCTCACCTTCCTAGATCTCGGTGGAGGGGGGAGAGCATTGGACTTCTCTTTGGACTGGAGAGGGAGTGGGAGGAGGAATGGGGGAGGGGAGGAAAATGGGAGGAGGGGAGGTGGTAGAAATTTTTAATATTTAAATAAATTATATAAAAAAATTTAAAAAAGAAAAGAAATATGAGTCAAGGCAGAAATTAAAGATTTTCTAGAACTGAAAGAAAATGAATGCAAAGCATGCCCAAATGAATTGGCTACAGTAAAAGCAGGTCTAAGAGGTGAGTCCATAGTACAATGTGCTTACATGAAAAATTTAGATATATTTCAGAATAGTAACATAAATGCTCACCTGAACACTTAAGAATAGAAAAAAGAAAGAAACAAATCACACCCAAAAGGGGTAGATGGCAAGAAATAATCCAACTAAGGCCAAAATCAGTAAAATAGAAATAACAATAAAAAATACAAAGAATCAATGAATCAAAGAGTTAGTCCTTTGAGAAAAATGAGAAAGAATATCACGTCCTTATACAAATTAACTAAAAGACTAAAAGAAAATATTCAAATTAAGCAAATCAGAAAGGAAATGGAGGACAAACAAACAAAAAACACCAAGAAAATCCAAGACTCAAAAAGGCATACTTTAAAAAATTGTACTTCACCAAATTGGAAAATTAAAAAATATATATAATAAATAGATATTTTTTCTTAATTGGTACCACTTATCAAATTAAATCAAGAACAGATATGCGACTTAAACAGAACTACAACCCCTAATGAGATAAAAACACTCATTAAAATCTCCCAAATCCCCACTCTAAGAAAGAAAGAAAGAAATACTGTCCAGATGGTTTTATTGTGAAATTTTTACCAGACTTTCAAAGAAGAATTAATGGCAATTCTCCTTAAATTATTCCCCAAAATAGAAATAGAAGAAACATTGTCAAATTCATTTTATTAGGTCACAGTTACATGATATCCAAACCACAAAAAGACTCAACAAAGAAAGAGAATTACAGATCAACATCCCTCATAAACATAAATGCAATAATGCTCCATAAAATACTTGCATGCTGAATTCAAGAACACATCAAAAAGATCATCCACCCATATGAAGTAAGCTTCACCCCAGAAATGCAAGAAATGTTCAATAACCAAAAGATAGTAAAAGTTATTCACCATACAGACAAAATTTTAAAATATGATTATCTCATTAGATTCAGAAGAGGACTTTGAAGCTTTCCAACACCCTCTTCATAATAAAAGTCCTGGAAAGATTAGGACTACAAGGGATATACCACAGCATGATGAAGGCAGTTAACAGCGCGTCCTTAGCCAACATCAACCTAAAAGGAAAGAAACTCAAAACAACTCCACTAAAATCAGAAAAAAGCAACATTGTCCAGTCTCTCCCCATCAATTCAATATAGTATTTAAAGTCCTAGCTAGAGCAAGGAGACAACTGGAGGAGATCAAGGGGATTGAAATTAGAAGGGAAAAATAAAAATATCTTTATTTGTAGGTGATGCAATAGTAGACATAAATGATCCCCAAAAATTTAATCAGGGAACTCTCACAGTTGATACATACTTTCAGCAAAGTAGTTGGATAAAAAAATTAACTCAAAAATCAGTAGCCTTCCTACATTCAAATGACAAATACAATGAAGAAAAAAATCATGGAAAGAACACATTTCAAAACAGTCTCAAATACTAGAAAATATCTTTGGGGTACCTATAATCAAGTAAGCAAAAGACTTTTATGATGAAAAATCAAGCCATTAAAGAAAGAAATTGAAGAAGATATAAGATGGAAAGGTATTCCATGTTCGTGGACCAGTAGGATTAACATAATAAAAATGGCCATCCTACAAAAAGCAACCTACAGATTTAATAAAATCTCCATTAAAATTCCAACACAATTCTTCAGAGTTCATAAAGAATAGATTTCAGCATATGGAAACACATACACACACACGTGTGTGTGTGAGAGAGAGAGAGAACAAAAAGTAGCAAACAAACAAAATCAAAACAGATAGATAAAGTAACCTTGAAAAATAAAAAATAAAAGAACTGCTGAAGGTATTAATATTCCAGGATTCAAGTTGCAATACAAAGCTAAAGTAAAACAAAACAAGCAAATTAAAAAAAAAACATGGTATTGGTATAAAAACATATGTGGTCAATGGAACTGAATTGAAGACCCAGATTCACACATAAATCCACACACCCATGGACACCTGATTTTTGATAAAGAAGTCAGAAATACACACCAGAAAAAAAGACAGTATTTTCAACAAATGGTGTTATTCAGATTGGATGACTGCATGTAGAAGAATGCAAATAGATCCATATGTATCACCTTGTGCAAAACTCAGCTTTCAATGAATCAGAGACCTCAATTTAAAACCAGGTACACTGAACCTGGTAAAAGAGAAGGTAGTGAATATCCTTGAACATATCAGCACAAGAGGCAATTTCCTGAACAGAACACCATTAGTGCAGACACTAAGATCAACAATTAATAACTGGAACCTCATGAATCTGAAAAGCTTCTATCAGACAAAAAAAACCACTATCACTAGAACAAAATGGCAAGCTACAGAATGGAAAATGATTTTTACCAACTCTGTATGCAACAAGGGACTAATATCCAAAATTAAGAAAGAACATGAGCAAACAGATATCAAACAATCAAATAATCCAATATTAAAATGGGGTACATGGGACCAGAGAATTGAGGTTATGTAGTTAAGAGAACTGGCTGCTCTTACAAAGACCCTGAGTCTAATTCTCAGCAACCACATGATGGCTCACAACCTTCAATTGTGGAATCTGATGCCCTCTTCTGGCATAAAGTACATGTAGATAGAACACTCATACATAAAATAAATACATCTTTTAAAAAATAAAAAATGAGACAGATATTAACAGAGATATTTCAATAGAGGAATCTCAAATAACTTAGAAAGACTTAAAACAATGTTCTACATCCTTGGCCATTGGGAAATGCAAATCAAAACTACTTTGAGATTCCATTATACATCTGTATGAAGGGCTAAGATGAATAATACCAGTGATAGCCTATGTGGGTGAGGATGTGGAATAAGTGAAACACTCCTCCATTGCCATTGGGAGTGCAATATTACAGAGCAATTATGGAAATCAATGTGTTGTTTCCTCAGAAAAATGGGAAACAAATGTCCGTAAAATCCAGCTATACTACTCTTGGGCATATAACCAAAGGATGATTCACCCAATCATAAAGACACTTATTCAACCATGTTCATCAATGTTCTATTCACAATAGCCACATTTGGAAGCAATGCAATGTCCCTCAACAGAAGAATGAGTAAAGAAAATGTGGTATGTTTACACTATGGAATATTACTCAACTTTTAATAAAATGACATCATAAAATTTGCTGGCAAATGAGTAGAACTAGAAAAAATCCTCCTAAATGAGATAACCCAGACCAGGAAAAATAAATATGACATAATATTTTCCTGCATGTGGATATTAGTCAATAAGTAAATAATAACAAAGTTAGTCTGTAGACCCAGAGATGTTAGATATAGAGGAATGGGCTGGGAGTGGAGCACATATATGTTCCTAGGAGAGAAAAGAGAATAGAATTTGTGGGAGGACTGGGGAAAGGGAGAATCGAATGGGAAGATCTGGTAGGTGGGGGAGAGAATGCATGGAGAGACAACTGGAATTCAGAAGGATCTGTAGGCTAGTATGGAAACATAGTGCAGTGAAAACTTCCTAAAATATATGAGGGCAATCTTAATAAAGGGTATTTAACAGGAAAGACTGTTTTCCAACTCTCTATCTCTTTTCAAAAAGTAAAAATTGGCTGAAGGGATATCATGGAAATCCAAAAAAAAAAAATCTAGGCTGTTTCCTAGATTGACAATAGGTAGTCTCTTCAAGTTGACAGCAAGGCTCCAGTGTTGAAGACAACATCCACACAGCTCATTGAATATGGAGGTAGCTGTACATTTTGTAGGCTTTTTGCTACTGCCTGTTGTGCATTCCATGTTGCTCAGGGGAGCAGGGGATGAGATGTGGAGACAATGGCTTAGACTCCAGGAGATTCAATGCATAAGCTTCTCATTGTAAACAGGTTGGGGGTTTTATGGATTTAGGGAAATTAAGTTGTTGCAGTAACATTTCTAGTTGATCCTTTTGACACCGGCAGTCACTGATGGCATGTTGTGATTGTCTAGGAGCATGAATCATTAGTTACTATGGTTTTGGTCCACTGACAGGTTGTCTTGGCCAATTTTGCTTACTCGTTGTGAGTTTGCATGTGTTTGCTTATGCTTGCACTGTTGTCCTGCCTTGTCTCACCCTTTTTATTTTTTTTTTATTTTTATTGGGCAACCTAGTGGGAGTTATGGATCTTCATAACCCCACCTCAGGGACTCCCCAGCATTTTGGGCTGTGCCGGTCTTAGGTTGGCCTGCTGGACAGAGTCATAACTGTCTTTGACGACCAGTCTTCAAAGGGTTGGGTCGCTGGAAGGTCCCAAGAAGACAGAAGCAAGGGGACACTTTTAGGAGAACTAGAGCTTCAAACAGCCTCCTGTATTTGCGTTTGCCAAACACAGACCACCTCCCTTGGAGGTTTTGGTTTAGCATGCTCCATAGTCATTTAACACCTGGATTTTTGCCTTGTTTACCTGCTGTTGTCAGGATCTTAGACCTATAGAAGACACTTAAGCAGAAATATTAAAGCCATCACCACTCCTCCCATAAGACACCATGCAACAAGTTTAGAGGGATCTAGCAGGGATTTTATGTGATCCTATACTTGGCCAAAAATATAGTATAAGTTGTATAGCATTAACAAACTTTTGATTCCATGGTTCCAACTATCTCTTAGTTGTCATCTGGCCAAAGACATGTCAGAAACTCTATATGGGGTTAAGCAAAGGGACTGAAATCAAGGATTACAATTGACCCTTACCAAATAGTAAAAGATTTGCAGTTTTTCATCTAACAAATTTGTCGTTGTAAGTTTATAATTGTCATATGAAAGTCAGCATCAATTAACTATTGTGTGCTGAGTGTTGCAGCTGATTGTTCTATGGCTATGTTTAAGGCATTGGCCATGGCTCCTGTTTGAGTGTTAGAGGCTGTAGCATCTGCTACTCCAGCTACCACAAGCAAGATGGCTGTGGTGATTGCTGTAGTTATCCCAAAGTCTAACTTTATTCTGTGGGACTCATAAGCTCTACCTTGTGATAAAGGGTAACCTTGGTGAGAGGCACCCATAAGAATGTGGGAATACTTACCAGGATTGCACAAGAGGCTTCTTTAGGATTCCAAAAGGCATCCAGCATGCAGAGTCTGGTTGTGTAGTTTACATCTGCTGTACTAGCATTGGTTAGTAAAAGGAAGAAGGGGGCTTGACAGACATGCCTTTGAAAGTAAACTTTGTTTTGATGTCATTTGGACAGAGTCCTTAGATGATCTATTGCTCTTAAAGTTTACATTATGGTAATTCAAATTACCATAATGAATTGTCATAATTCATAAGAATATGAGGGGTCTAAAGTCTATGCAAGCATGATTTCCAAAGAAGGACCAAATAAAAACACAGGCATATTGACCTGAGTGTGATTTCTGTAGGAAAATTTGAATCTTTAGCCCATGGTGCTCTCATCCAAATGAATAAATTCCTTTTTCCCCTAACAACAAATGGCTAGATATGAGAAACACAATGATCACAGAATATGGGCAGTTCAATTTTTGTAGGGTAGTAGCATTAGCAAAGTGAGGAGTAATCTGGGATGCTTTCCTGGTTTGTGGCCATCCAAATATCTCGACTCAGCATCCATATTAGTTTGGTTTTATTTTGCAGAAACACACAAGCATAACCTTGCCCTCTTGTTAATGGGTGGAGGGGATAGGTGCTTGCCAAACATTAATTAGGGGATCCCTCTGTCTTGCTAGTGGGAGTGGAGTTTCCCTGGGGAGGGAAGCCCAATGTTTATAAACAGGACTTAGGCCCTCCTCATCAAAGGCCAAGAAATTTATTACTGTGGAAGAGGACCTTCACCAAGGCTTGGTGAGGATTCTTTTTATTTTATGAGGAGACCTTGAACAGCTCTTCTTTTAGGGAGCTGTTTATTCTTCCCACACTAGCCTGGCCTTGGGGATTTTAGGGAATCCCTGTTGAGTGTTTGATTTTCCAACTCTGTAAGACGTTCAAAGGTTTGAGAGGCATACACTGAACCATTGTCAGTTTTTATTGCCCAGGGTACCCCCAAAACCAACATGGCTGTCTTTAGTGCCCTGATAGCTTGTGTGGCCTTTTCTTCTGGACCAAATCATAGAGAAAAGAGAAATGGGTGTTGATAATTGCATGTATGTATTAAAGCTTGCCAAAGGGAGCATAATGAGTGACAGCCATCTGCCAAAGTGCATTGGGAACCAATCCTCTGAGGTTTAGGCCTGCCTTATTCAAAGGTTCCAATGGTGTCAATTGGGCACAGGTGGTACAAGTTCTAGTTAAATAATTACAGCTAGGAAAAGGTAAATCAGGTAAAAGCTTCCCCTCCAGGAAAGGGGCACCATTCATAATGGGCCCCCGGAGGAGCCTGCAAGGAAAGGCAGCAAATTAAGCATCCAGAAGACACAGGATGAGCAGCAGCAACTGCATCTTTGTCCCAATGCTCAGTTCCAAGGTCAAGTTAGCAGTAGTAGCTACCCTCTGAGGAGAATGTTCCAATCCCCAAAGGGAAAGGGATTCAACCACAGGCAAATGACCAAAGCCTTTCCGTTAATTAAGAGACAGGCTATCGCCTTGATGACTCTTTAGTAGGTGGTCATGTAAGCAGATTAGTGAGAAGAGAGACTGGGAGAAGCCCAACAGTCCACACTCCAAAGAGTGGTCAGGAGTCCCCTTAAAGCAAGAGAGCCTCAGACAATCACTAGTGCTTAGAAAATAAAAATAGGTGTCAACTCACCAAAAACAGTTAAAGGGAGAGAACTTAAGATGCTGATGGGGAGTTAGGACAGGGATGGCAGCCAGGGAAGCAAGCAAGAAAGAAAGCAAGCAAGAAAAAAATGCCCAAAAGATGGTAAGAAGGACTTAAAAATGAGAAAAAATAAAAGGCCCGTCCATGTTGGATGGCAGTTGTAGTTTTGTGGGCTTCTTGCTGCTGCCTGTGGTGCGGTGCGGTCCTGTTTCGGGACAAAGGGTCAGCGGGTGAGAAGATGTGGAAGCAGCAGCATAGACTCCAGGAGATTTTAATACAGAAGTTCTTCCATGTAAACAGGTTGGGTTTTTATGGAATTAGGGAAATTAAACTGTTGCAGGAACATTTCTGGTTGGTTCTTTGAAGCTGGCAGTCACTGTTGGCCTGTTGTGATTGGCTAGGAGTGTGCAGCATTAGTTACCATGCTTTGGGTCTGCTGACAGGTTGTCTTGTCCAACTTTGCTTACTCATTGTGAGTTTTGTTGTACTTGCTTTTGCTTGTGCTACTATTGCCCTGCCTCAGGTAGCTAGTGCCTACACAGAACCGTCACCTCTATGTTCTACTGTCTTTTGTATGGGAAGGTACCCTGCAGTCTACCAAAAAAAATAAATATAAATGCCAACACAAGCACAGAAAAATGCTATCCTGCCTGAAAAATACACTAGGGTAATGGTGCCAGAAATCTTGTCGCAGACCAACAGTTGGGGAAGGCTGCTTATTCATTCCTGGCGGCTCAGACCAAAAATAATCACTCAGAAAACATTATTTGTAATACTGTTTGGCAAATAACTTAAGCATATCTCTAGCTTGCTTTCACATCCTAAAAAAATACTTCAATTAATCTGTGTATTAACACATGGCTGTGGCTTATCAGCAAGGTTCCAGCTTCCAGTATGTCTGAGTTGGCAGCTGCATGGCTTCCTGTGACTCCACCTCCTTTCTCCCAGCATTCAGTTTAATTTTCCCCACCTAGCTCCACTCTGCCTTCTTTCTCCCAGCATTCAGTTTAATTTTCCCCACCTAGCTCCACTCTGCCTTATCACAGGCCAAGACAGCTTCTTTATTCATTAACCAATAAAAGCAACACACTTACAGAAGGACTTCACACATCATCTCTCCTCCCCTTTTCTGTTTAAATAAAAAGGAAGGTTTTAACTTTAACATAATAAAATTACATATAACAAAACAAGTATCAAGCAAGAATTTCAGTTACAATGTTTATATCTATTTTACCTTTTATCATAACTAAAGAAAACTATAATTATAAGTATCTATTCTTCAACTCCATCAAAGACTCCAGAAGGATATAGTATTATCTAAGTAAACAGGAAGTACATCGTAACTAACTTCCAAAACTCTAGAATTGATAGAGATAGCTCACTACCTGAAAAGTTCCCTCACAAACTAACCAGTGTCTGATTTGACTTAAGGACCAATCAAAAGCTTTTGTTTTATGTTATATTTTATTTTCTTATGTTTTGTTGTTATCTCTTAGAAGTCTGTTCTTTTCTAAAGAGACACATAAAGGGAGTGGATCTAGATTGGATGGGTAGTGATGATGAACTGGAGGGAGTAAAAATATCCTGATTATAGTCTCCTCTCCCTTTACTCTCTATCAGGATATATTATATGAAAAAGAAAACCGTTTTCAATAAAGGGGAAGAGAGAGAAAACACTTAATAACATGGTGTGACAATTTTTAGAGGTTCTATAATTTCATACCACTTTGAAGATTTTTTAAATATCTTTATATTTATTTATTTATGTATTTATTTGAATCAGGCTTTCCCTATGTAACAACCCTGGTCATCCTATGACTTGCAATGTAGACCAGGCCGGCTTCAGACTCACAGAGGTCTCACCTGCCTCTGCCTCTCCAGTCCTGGGATTAAAGGAGTGTGCCACTATGCCCGCCTACTTAAATTCTTAAAACTATTTTAACCAAAAATTAAGTTCAACTTGCTGTTTATTTCTTCAGCATCAAGTTTTCAGGAATATCATTAGCTCAGACATCATGGCAGAGGAGGAGAGGTTTCCTTGGACTTTCCTTTTACTCATTTCCTAGATTCTCTGATACTGCTGTTACCAAAACATTGTTCCTCAGTGATGGATAGAAGGATGGATGGATGGATAGATGATCAGTAATAATTATATAGATAGAAAATGAGGTGGTCCAAAGGATAATGTTCATATGAATATTTCCTCTTTATTAATGTTATAAAGTCACAAACATAAACAAAAATAGAGAATTTAGAACTTTGATAGTGGTCAAAATAAAATACAGAGAAAATAATATAGAAGGAAATAACGAAACTCAAGGAATATTGTAAAAGAGGGGCAGAAATACTAGAAAGCTAGAGAACAAAGACATCTACTATGAGATCATATCTTCAATATTTTTCAAGGAAGCTGCATCCATGTTGTCTCAAGGATATGATTGTTTAAGCCAGCCCTGAAAACATACTAAAAGGGATTAATTATTATGACAAAGAGGAATTTATCCCATAAATTCATTCTTAAAAAATGACCGCAATAAACATGCCAACATGTTGAAATCTCACAAGTCCGCATCCCTAAATTTAGAACTACAGGCAATTAATTGCTGCTGAGAGAAGAATCTATCTGTTCCAAGGATTATGTCTCTGACTGGTTATCTAATCCCCACTGATCAAGCCCTAAACACATATATGAGAAATACTAAATGGATTCAGCAGCTAGTGTATGTGTGTTTGTGTTTGTGTGTGTCTGGGGGTGGGGAGGGAGAGGAAAAGAGAAAGAGAGAGAATAATAATAATAAAATAATGAGAAGTTATGAAATTGAGAAAAAGTGAGAGTGATATGGAATTGGATGGGAGAGTAGGAGAATGGATGGGGATATGATGCAATTACAGATTTTATATGTGAGATTCTAGAAAAAGAAAACAAATTTTAAATTTTGAATGAAAAAGAATCCATAATTCAGTTGTGCTAACAGTTTTTATTGTAAGTGATCCCCAAAAGCTCATACAGTGAAGTTTGATCTCGACCGTAGCAATGTTTGGAGCTAAACAGATAAGAGGGGACACATTCTTCAGAAGACAGGATTCCTGGGCCCATTCTTCACACACTTCTTCACTTCCTGTCCAGGAAATGGGTGGTTTTGCCCCAGCTACTCCTCTCACTGTGGGCGCTGCCTTGCCACAGGTCCAAAGAATGCAGTCAAGCAAATGCATAATGAAAACCTCTTCCTCTTAGGCAAAAATAAGCCTTTTCCCTTTGTTATGTGATTGTCTCTGGTGTTTGTCATACTACCAGGGAGGTAAGAAATATCTTGTTAGTTGGGTCAGTCTTTGAAAGCCCCTATATAGCCAGGTTATTTGGTCGGGG
>LOEQ01010421.1:32386-45815 GCA_001685075.1 Bramus lutescens | reverse complement strand
GAAGGGGAGGGAATTGGGAGGGGGCAGGAGGTGGAAATTTTTAATAATAAAAAAATAAAAAATAAAGCTGAAAAAAAGAAAAACCAAAACCAACCAACCAACCAACTAACCAACCAACCAACCCAAACAAATAAACAAAAAACAAAACCATTTTTTTAAACCTAATTGAGGTTGTTCCCCTCTACTTATAACTTATTGGGGATTTTTGTCAAGAATGCTGAATTTACTTCACAACAACTAACATGGTCCTATAATTTTCATTCTTCAGCTTGATTTTTATGACAATTTACACTGATAGATTTTTGAAGTTGTAATACTGTTTAACTGCTAGGATAAATCTCTTTTGGGCATACATTTTTTTATTCATTGTTGGATATGAGTTTCTACTATCTTTGTGTAATATTTTTTGCCTACATCCCACTAAATTTATGAGTAACATTAGTTTGCACTCTGTTCTAGTTTTAATTTTCTTCGTACTGGTTTCACCAAATGGATTGGTGATTCACCTACTCCTGTTCTGTATAAATTGATGTCAGTTCTTCTTTATAGACCTGGTTAAATTCTAAACAAAACTATCTAGGCATGGAGGTTTATTTTTCAGGAGTTTTCAAGTTACAAATATAATTGTTTAGTTAGTTTTAGTAGTTTGTGGAGGTTAAGACACTGTCTTCTTGAGAATGAAGTTGTTTTCTGAGTGCCCTTATACTCTGAGGAAAGAGCTGTGGGGACCAGGAGAACACAGCACATGAGCAGAGTGGCTTTTCAGAGCCCCAGCCTCTTAGGCAGAGGACATCCACTTCTGAGACAGAGGCAAGCAGGCATCTGTGGGACGTGAGAAGTCTTTGGAGAGGTTGATGACTGGGTATCAAGAACATAGAGATTCAAATGGGCTCAATTACTCTCACTGCATGGGTTTCTCTAGCGCTCAGGCTATGAGATTGAGAAGTGGCTGTGGATATCACTCAGGGCTTAAAACAGCAACCAGAGCAGAGGGCAAAGGCACCCTCATCCCAGAGACAACAGCCACTAGAGTTGGGCGCAGGTGAGAGGGTCTAAGTGATGCTTCATGTATATTCTGTGGACCTGGACTAAGTGTCAAGAAGAGTTAGGCCTTGAAGCTCAGTGTGGTGAAGAAAAGAGAACAACATCACCACATTTGTGACAGGTACAGAACAGGGAAGTGCTGGACAGTGAGCATGGGAGCAGGCCAGTGAGGATCAAATGTGCATCTGGTCGCATTAAGATTCAGGAGGGAAGCATCTGAGAGAAGACCTTGGCCAGGTTCAAATATATGAGACTATCAGGGCCATTCTTACTCAAACCACCACACTGTTATTCCATTTGTATCTATTTCCCTGTTGCCCCCATCAAAAACAATTTCCACGGTTACTTACTCTTAAGTTCAGCTTAGCATTTAGTAGTACTATATATATTCTCACCCCAATCCTACCTCTCTTACATAAAATATTTCTTGACTTTTATTACTCAAATAAGAATCTGTGGCCCTGGTATTCTGGTGAATGCATAGGATAGCCTAGACTCTCAGTCTCCACTTACCCCATACTTATTGAGCAGATGCACTGCAAGGCCCAGGGCTTAGTAGGGTGCAGCAGGAAACAGATGGTGATGCGTTGCATATGTGCATCGGGCAGGGAGCTACTGAGCTGGGGAAAGTCAGGTTGATTTGTCAAAAAGGGCTTTTGAAGCCATGAGTGCCGGGCATGCTTTGTTGGGGAAGGGTCTTCCTGAGTACAAAGTAAAGAGGCTTGAGTGAAGTGGACACCAGTGTGCTGAGGACTAGCCAGAGAAGACCAGTAAGTGGGCCATAGTAGCTGGGCCTAACCTGGAGGGGGACAGTCTTGACCCCATGATGGTTACACGCCTCAGGGAAGACTGACAGCAGAAATGAGTACTTAGAGACAAGTGCAGGACCTTGTGTGTGGATCAGGTACACTCTTTCTGGAAGGCTCCTGACAGAAGCAGTTGACAGGTAAGATAAAGGTGAGGAAAAAGGAGGAAATCACAGGGAGCAGTTTGATGGAAGAGGCATAAGGTGAGAAGTTGGCACCTGTGACAGTGAGGCAGGCATTTCCCAGAGCAGCTACCCTACTCCTACCCTACTCCTTCTCTTCCTGACTCTGTGCTAGCAGTGAAACATCTATTTAAATGAGCCGCCCACATGATCCAAGCCGGTTACAGTCTCTAGCTTTTCCTCATCGGAGCAGAGCCAGTTGGTATCCCTTTAACTGGACAGCACTATTCTGCTTGGAAAGTGAGGAGCAGCAGATGATTGCAGTGGGTTCCATGAACACCCTGTTACTCCAGATCAGAGGGATATGTGAAATCAGAACTCTGCACCTGTTCTTTCACCTGTCTGGCAGCTAGCTGGTCTTCTACTGGGAGGAAGAAAAGTTACTGCCCAAGAATGGTGATTCAGAAAAATAGGTAGACTCCAAAGGCAGAGAGGCACACTTCAACAAAACATGAGTCTCTGGCTACTGGAATTCCCACAGAGTTGGGGGCTGTCACCTGAGGCCCATCGTTCCTGCCCTCTGAATGACAGGGGTGAGGGTAGGCACAGTGAGGACAATGGCCTTCCAATAGGAGTCCTACAGATCACACATCCAGCATCTGAGCTTCTCCTGTGATGCATACTTACTATTTTTATTCTCTTACACTTGTTTTACTGGGACAAGTCACAGTTATTTCATAATTAGGAAGCTTTGGCACCCTAGTCATCTACTCTTCTTTTCCAAACAACTAACTACTAGAGAAAAGTTTAACTTCTTTTTCATGAAAATAGCTCTGGAATAACTTTAGACTTTTAAAATCACATGGGTATTCCTGCAGATAATACTGTTCCTTGTTATCTTACCACTCTGAAGTCAGGGTAGAAAATACATCATCTCTTTCAGATTCCTGGAATAACTTCAAAAGCTCTGGATCCCCAGATAAATGTGCAAGAATGCGCAATTCAATCTGTGAAAAATCTGTGAAGAAGAGTTCTCAGTCAATTTAGATTCACCCCCATTATTGATTTATCCCAAGTCACTCTCAGACTGCCTCCCCATGAGGCTCAAGGTCAAAACATCTCTTCCCATCTGTCAGGCTCCCTTAGCCTTTGGACTATGGCTCTTTTCTATGCCAGCAATTCTACAGACCTGCTCTTCCTCTTGCAAGGTCAGCAAAGCCTCCAGGATGGACAAAGTTCATTCATTCACCACATCCATTACAATTTTATGAAGTTCTCCTGTGTGACAGGATCCCGCTGGGATGTGTTAATAAATAATATAGACAGAGACCCCCTTCTTCCATGGAACTTACATTCTAGTAGACATTCTGATAAATCATCTGATATGTCAGAGGGAGAGAAATGGAAGAATTGGACCAAGGTATGGTTTGGCAGAGAAGCTGGTGTCATGGTGAGGTGGTTAGTTCCATTGCTTTGGTCCTCAGCAAAATTACAATGAACAAAGACAGAAGAGGGAAAAAGGAAGGGCTGTAGGGGCTTGAAGTACAGGGGCACAGAGGCTAACAGGGCTGCTTGAGTTAGCAAGGGGAGGGAGTAGGGGGAGGACAATGGAGGAGGAAGCAGATTGAATGAGTTATGCCAGAAAAATGAGGGAACCCTGAAAGCCAAATGCCTGTTATTATTTAATGTGTATAATAAATCTCTGCTTTATATAAAGTTTGCTTTAGGATTTATTTGCAAGAATGAGTTCTATATGCATCTTTGCATTATTTAGTTGGTAAATATTTGAACTGCATGAAAAATGCACAAAGTGAGCTATAGTGAGACTGGCATCCCTCCACCTTCCTATGCATGTACCTGCTGCCAGGAAGGTACGGCCTTCGGAGGAAACAAACAGGGATCTTGGGGAGATGGTGATGGTCTCCTCTTCTTTGCCTGAATTGTCATTTCAAAAGCATATGATGAGATTCACTGTCTGATGACTTGCAGCAATTCCTCATACAGAATTATTTTAATGTCAAATACAAATAAAAGTCTAGATTTTTAGTCTTCTATTATCAAAATTATCTATTCTGTCTAGAATTATGATAAGGAAAGGAAAAAGTCAGACATTTACACCCAACACCACACTAGTCAAGCACTAGAGAGAGAGCCTCACTGACGGGAAGATCTACACAGAGGCCATGCAGCTATGTGGCTCCCACTGGATACCCCATAAAAGGGCAACCGAGACACTGGGGCTGTGCTTTGCCTTTGTTCCTGCTCAAGGTGACTCTGTATATTTAGAAAGAGCACTCTTGGCTTTGGTGGTATTATTGTGCCTCCTTCATGAATGCCCACATCACGGCAGCAGCACTGACATGGTCATGGGTTATTGGGAGTGGACATCCTAGCACCCTTTACCAGATTAGAACTTTCCCTTTTTAAGAAATATGATCATAAGCATTACAGTGGGATAGCTCAAAGAAAGGTTCTTCATATGCTTTTATAAACATCTCCAGAGTACTTGAGATTTTATTAAAAGCCAGGCTATTGTGTGTACTTTTGTTTGTTCTTTATTGGGAAGTTGGTGGGGGAAGGATGGTGGGAAGGGAGATATTTCCCTGGTATAATTACCATCTATTTTAATGTGTAAATTGCTAAAAGGGAGGTACTATATCCTTCAGCTGCTTTTTATTTTTTCAATGTAGGTTTGCACTAATCATGCAAATAGAGAGGAACACTTTAGGAAAGTATAGCAGTTACACTGTAAGAAAGTATACAAACACTTCTGGACTTTAAGAAATGCTCCCAAGATTTCAGTGAGATAGAAAGTAATGTGTTACCTTTAAAATTCCGAGGCACAGAAATCTGAATTGGGTGCTTGGAGATACCTTGGATGTTCTGTTAATAAGATAATAGCTTTTGTTAAAATATCTACTTAACTTATTTTGTACCATTCTAGGGCATTTAAACACATAATATTTTATTAAATATATAATGCCAATGTGCCATGCCTACCATGTTAACGTATAATACAACTGCCTAATGTGAAAGATTCAATGGAGACACCCTGCTCACAATCAGCAAGTGTGAGAACAGCCTTGACTCTGGCCTATGTGAGCCTGTGATATATACAGTGACTTGGCAGTAGCCTAAATTATGAACCTTCTTAATTTTAAAAGTCCATGTAATATGCTAAAGGTAGATTTCTAGGAAATATGTATGTTATGCTTTAATTTAAAAACATTCTTTAAGCTGGAATGTAGCATTTAATGGTCATGTACAAGGCCCTAGGCTTCATCCTTTGTACTACCTAAAAGCACAAGAAAATAAGATCACCGCCATACTTCATTTATTTATTTTTGTTGTTGTTTTTATTGAGATATATTTTTCTCCACTCCCCGCCCTTCCTCTCCTTCTCCTCCTACCCTCTCCCATGATCCCTACACTCCCAGTTTACTCAGGAGATGTATTTTTCGACTTCCCATGTGATTAGATCCCACCATACTTGGAAATGAAAGTTCTGCTTTCAGCTTAGTTGCAGCCCTTCCCCTGCTTCTGGTGTTTGGTACCTGTCTCGGCCTTAGCATATGGCTAACAGTGGTGCTCTCACTTCACACCCTCAGGGTTTTCTTGAGTGCCTTTGCTTTCCATCTCTACCAGGATAATGATGTAAATGATGATGATGGTACTAATAGATGACAGCCAAGTTCCATCCTGTTTCCACTGTTCAAATCATGAGAGTTTCTGTCACTGCACCTTTCTGTGCTTGGCAGTAAAGTGAACAACAGGCTGCTTTGTCTGGTAGTAGAATTTTCTGGGTAATAGTTGGTCTTGACCCACTGATTAGCTATGATGAATTATACTCCAGAGGCTGACCACTAAAATCCACCTTGTAGGTGACCCTTTTAGGTCTCACAGAAGCACAAGAGGATGGGGCAAGCATTTCATCTTCCTTGCACACATGAACTCACAACAGCTGTGGTCACCTGCATAAAATCAACCCAGTTAAAGTTTCTAATGTGGACAGGGAGAGGCCACTGAAGCCTCACTTCTAGCTGAGGGGAGAGGCCACTGAAGCCTCACCTCTAGCTAAAGAGCTACTGAGAGTTGATGACTGACGGGAAGAGTCTTCTTTCTTTGTGTGGAAAGTGGACATTAGGAGGGTACTTAGGCTCCAGTGGATTGGTGTGGGACGTCCTTTTGTATATGCGTTGTTTTTATTGGTTAATGAAGAAAGAAGCTGTCTTGGGCCTGCACAGGGCAGAGTAGAGCTAGGCGGAGAAAAAAAAAACCTGAATGCTGAGAGAAAGAAGGCAGAGTCAGGAGAAGCCACGTAGTCACCATCAGGGACAGATGTGCCAAACCTTGCCGGTAAGCCACAGACGTGTGGTGATACACAGATTAATAAAAATGGGTTAACCAAAGATATAAGAGCTAGCTAGCAATACACTTAAGTGATTGGCCAAGCAGTGATTTAAATAATATAGTTTCTGCGTGATTATTTCGGTTCTGGGTAGCTGGGAATGAACAAGCAGCCACCCCCAACAGTAGATAACCATGTATCCATAAACATCTGGGCAGCACTAATTGAACTCATTGGTTAAAAATAAAATTGGAAATGTTATGTTGGGAGGGTCTAGGAGAACTGGTGAAGTGGGGTGTGGATATGAATAACATATTTTATATACATGCATGACTTTTTCAAAGAATGAACAAAAGCATTATTCAATTAAGATAACATATGATTTAAAGCAATGTAAAGAAAACCTTATATTGGAATTTTGTTTGCAAATCATATAGATGCAAAATATAAACTACTAAAGCAAACCCACAAAACAAACAAAAAAGCAGTCAGCACTAAAAGGCACTTCTAGAACAGAAGAGTGAGGAGCTTATCATATGGAATCAGTGACTCCCTGGTTACTAAAATCAGGTAGCAGAAGAAAGAAAATGCTAACCAGCATTCTTAAACATAGGCACAATAATTCTTAACAAATCATTAACAAACCAAACCCAGTAATATAGAAAAAGGATTATATATCATGACTAAGAGAGAATTGTCTTAGGAATGCATAATTTTTTAAAAGTCCAAAACTATTAATACATGATATTCATGGAATAAAGGGCTTTAAAACAGTAAATCATAACAGAGCAGAAAAGGGCAACGGCGAAATGCAGCATCCATTCAGACTATGTGCCAAATATACAATGAAGTTCTAAACTAACTAGGAAAGAGGATTTTTTCCAACATGGTAAATAGCATGCACAATGCTTACTCACTCTGAGTAATTTCACTGTCTAAATCTGGACAAAATAGGCCTGTGCGCCCCATCCATCAGAGTCAGACCAGCATCAAGCCAAACTGCCGTTAACACACACAGCTGATGACTCCTGGAAAGCACAGTATCAGGCCCAACCAGCAAACAGGTGTGCAGGTTCTAACAGTATGTCCCACAGAACACAGCGTAGTAGTTTCAATGACAGCTGTTTGATCAAAATAAAGGGATTTATTTATATGGGTTTTTTATTAGATCTGAGAAAGTAGGAAATTTAAGTTTATTGTGCTCAGATGAATTACAAAGGAAGATTTTGATTTTATAATATATCAAATAATAGTATGGTAGAAAATTCACCAAATATTTAATTTACATAGTGCATTTTAACCATTCCAAGCAAGATGTGTGTGGAGGGGCTTCTGGGAACTCAGAAGAACATAAACTAAAGCAGTGCCTTCAACACTGGGAAGAAAACCTGGGTTTCAGTACTCTGTTAATCTACGGTACCTTCTGTCTCTCTCTCCTTGACATTATTCTTCTTTTCTGTACTATACACATGGAAGATAGGTCACTAAGCAGAGTCCACAGTTAAGGAAATCACACTGTATTAGTCACCTCTGTGCCACTGTGACCAAAGACCAGATTTTAAAAAACTTATATTTTGGCTCCCAATCTCAGAGGGTCCATTGCATCATGGCATGTTGGCAAGAGCATGGTGGATCTCAACAGTTTGCAGCACAGTTGGTCGAGAAGCTGAGAAACGGGGATGCCAATACTTGGCTGTCTTTTTGTCACTTCCTCTCTTTTATTCTGCTTAGGCCTCCAGCCTATGACATTAGGTATTATCTACACTCAAGGTGGGTCCTTACAGTTAATTTCATAATTGTTCTGGGAGTAGGGCTTGTGGAGAAAGAACATGTCCTCACCACCTCGCATCAACTCTCTACCAACATGACCCATCACTGCTATAAACAGGAATTTTCTGCTCAGGCTGGGTCTCAATAGGTAGCCCAAGCTGGCTTCAACTCTCCATCTTTCTGACTTTGCCTTCCTCATGCTAGGATTACAGGCACCTAAGAGCACAACTGATTCATTTGTTTTTTTTTCTTTTAGTTTTCAAGATTTCTTATTTTATTCTATTTGTATGAATGTTTTGCCCATCTATGCCAGTGGAGGTCAGAAGAGATTGCTAGATTCACAAGTTACACATAGTGATGCATAGAATGAGCCACCATGTGGGTGCTGGGAACTGAACCTGGATCCTCTGCAAGAACAGCAAGTGCTTGTTTTTAAATTTTTTTATTTTTACTGTTTTTAATTGAGCAATACATTTCACCCACTCCCCTTCTTCCTCCCCTCTTCATCCCCCCCTCATCCTGACCCCCATGCTCCAAATTTACTCAGGAGGTTCTTGAGTAAATTTTTTTTCTCCTTCCTAGGTGAATCCATGTATGTCTCTCTTAGGGTCTTCTTTGCTGTCTAGGTTCTCTGGGGTTGTGGATTGTAGGCTGGTTATTCTTTGCTTTATGTCTAAAAGCCACTAATGAACGAGTACATATAATATTTGTCTTTCGGGATCTAGGTTACCTCACTCAATATGTTTTTTTCTAGTTCCTTCCATTTGCCCAGCAAGTGCTCTTAGCCACTGAAGAGGTCCAGTCCCTCGTTAATGTCTTTTTGTAGATTAATAGACTATTCATTTTTATCATTGAAAAATATTTCTCTGTATGAATAAATCAAAGTTTGTTAATCCATTGAAGGAAATCTTGGATATTTCCATGTTTTAGCAATAATTAATAAATTTGTTATCATATGTATCTATGCACATATTTTTGTATAGACATAAATTTTCAAGTAAATTGATAAACTTTATAGAGTTTGATAGCTGGATGATACAGTATTTGGTTTGTATGAACTGCTGCACTGGGTTTATACATTGACTCAGCAAGTAAAGGTGTTTGCCACCAAGTCTGATAACCTGAGTTCCAATTCCTGGAGCTACACACTGAGAGAGAACCAGTGTGCTCTGGTACATGCACATACTTACAAAGAAGTGTGATCAAATTTAAAATAAATCTTTCCTCCTTTAAATCAGTTATCTCAGGTATTTTTACAAAGTGATGGAAAACTGACTAAAATGAAGTGAATGTTTGCTTCAATTAATGAACCAATATTAACACATTATAATTAAATTTCAGACTTTATTGCCAAACTTCAGAAGCAACTGCATTTCTCATTCTCACCAGCAATAAATGAGAATGCTATTGTTCCACATCCTCACCAGATTTTTTTAAAAGATTAAAAACTTTCCCCAATATCTGCCTCTGGGTTTTCATTATTTGTGCTACAAGGTGGGCTAGCCAGATGGCTCAGTCGCTAGAGCAGTGGCTACATAAGCCTGACGACCCAAGCTTGATTCCTGGAAGCCATGTAAAGGTGCAAGGAGAGAACAAAGTCCACAAAGTTAAAAAACTAACTTTGGCTACAAGTACTGGGGAGATGGCTCAGTGGCTAAAAGGACTTGCCATGACTGAAATCTGAATTCCTAGAACTCCTATGATTAGAATCCACATAAACGCTGGGTGGTCATGTTTGCCTTTCTGTATTTCAGCTCAGAAAGTTGAAGCAGGGGATCCCCACAGCAAGCTAACTAAGGAGACTGACTAGCCTTATCAGTGAGCTCCGAGTTTGAGTAAAAGACCTTGCCTCAAAGAATAAGGTGGAAGAATGAGGAACTCCACGTGTAAGTGTGCATGAGCACCTGCACATACATATGGCTATGCCTCACACAGATGCAGTAAAAGATGTCTACCAATAGGGTGCAGACAAAGTTTGTGGAGGGTAGCTGCAGAAGACTCCTCCTCAGACTTTAACAGAAGCTGCACAGTGACATTTTCCCTTCATACTGGAGAGGAACTGAGCAACTGCTTCCAAGATCTGCTAGGGCTACGCAGGCAGTGACAACGAGGAATGGACAGAGTCGGCTGGGCCTGCTCCTGTGATTAGTCTTTGCCTGAAGTGAGCTCTTCCTAAGACATCTGGCACAGGCAGGCTGAGAAATATCCTCAAATGTGTAGATCAACTTGAGTTTAGGTGTGTGTTAATTCAGCCGAATGAATACATAAATCAGCAGCACTTTAAATTCAGATTAGGGGTTTGAGGAAGAGCATACACTCAGTAGTTTCACACCACCATGCTCCCTCTACTTGTGCTCTTCCTTCCCAAAGTGATATCAGTGATGGCAGGTGGTGGGAGAATTCATAAAACTCCACTGCTCTAGTAGGAAGGTCCCATGCTACCAGCTTGGGACTACTCTCATCTTGCTAGCTTTGTTGCTTTCTGCCTGGGCTCCCTGCACTGTCTGCTTCTATAGGTAAAGTGCCTACATCAGGATTACAGCCTGTGAGCTCATGGCCCACAGTACCTGATGTCCCCGTCTGCTATCCTGACTCTGTATTTAACCTTGGTGACACTGCTGTGTTCTGAAACTCAGCTGTGCTTTCCTTTTGGGGCCAGCCTTAGACTATACTAGTCACAGCTCCCTTCCAGGGTGCAGACAGAAGTGGGAAGATTCAGGGGCCTTCATTTCTACACTAGAAGCATGCAGAATCCAGGAGTTTATTGGTCTAATGGAGACTGGACAGAAGAGCATCTATAGGCCTCACTTGCAAAACACATACTATATGCTAACTTGCTGCTGCTGGAAAGACTGCTCCTCTAAACTTAGGGGTTGGGAGACAGAGTTCCAAACCCCATAGACTGCAGGTTGTGTGTTCTCCTCTGGCTGTTCCCCTCACACTGGATTCTAACATCAGGGGAAGGGCTAGGATATTTTCAGAGCTCTCCTTCCCTCTGCTATCCAGCTCAACTCTAAACTCCATTGTACCTTCACTCTCAGTACCTCTCCCAAGTCCAAAGGAGTTGCTATGACCCTTTCCCAAAAGGGGTCCTGCATATCCCAGTGTGTCCTTAGTATATTAAACTTGCAAATGCCAGACAGAGTCTGGGTATTCCAGGCAAAGTTCTGAAATTCAGCTTAAAATACATAGTATAACACTATTAAGTCTCTAGCGTCTGATGTTCTTCTTTCTGCTGTGCTCTCAAGTTCTAATTGAGAGCCAGAACTGAGCAGGACTCATGTATTCTCAATGGTATCTCCTCTTTCTGTGGAGAGACAGAGGACTCAGCGCCAGTGGCTGGCAGTCTCTCAGTAGCAAGAGGGCAGGAACGAATACATATCAGATGGGATTTCAAAACTGCCTTTGTGCTGTTAAACATTTTGTTCAATTAAAGCTGCTTCTGTTTCCAGGAAGTTGTGTAAGCATGTTTTCCCTGTTCCTGTCATACGTTACAACTGAAACCCTGGGCGCTAGGCATACAGTAACGAAAAAGAACTCTGAAAGCTGAATAGAAAGCAGAATGGTCAGGGACTACAAAGTTCATAGAATTAGACAGAACTGAGGTCCACAGTTTTTCTGTGCCTAACATGTCTTAAACTGAGTGCTAGAGAAGCCAATAGCCATAGACAAAAACCAAACTAATAAACAAACAAAGCCTCTAACAAAAGGCTACTGTTACTTGCAGTATTGTAAGACAGAAAGCTTTGAGACAAACAGCATTTTCTCCTGTCAACACCAAAGAAAAGACCTGTGGCTGAGTTTTGTTAGGCTCCTCCCACCTAGACACCAGGCCAAGCTTCTCTTTGTAATTTTCCATGCACCGACCCTTCACCCTGCCTGTATGTGCTAAGTCCCTAGCCACCCCTGATGTATTTGGAGTTGGGTTCAGCTTCCCTATCTTATTGCAATGGATAAATTCTTCCTGGCTTGTTTAATTATGCTTGACCCATTTTTCTTCAGCAAAACACGATGTATCAAACTGTGCTGAATGTGGCTATAGCAGCACTAAGAGACATAGAGAAAAGAGAGATGAAAGTCTTCAGCAATAAGCTAAACTCAAGAAACCAGAAGGAGAGCAAATAAATACAAATCAAGCAGAAGAGTAGAAATAAGGAACAGAAACCAACCAACTGAAAATGGGGGAAAAATCAATGGAGCAAGTACTTGGTTATTTTAAAAGTTCACTAAAATTATCTAAACTCTTATTAGATTGACAAAGAAAAAGGAAAGAAGAAAGAAAAGATCACTGAAAAAGCAGAGAATGCTGTCAGCAATGAACATGTTCATTTTACAAGCTGGACAAAAACACACTATGAAATGGATTATAAGAGGGGCTTGAGCGATCGCTCAGCAGTTAAGAACTCTGGCTGCTCTTCTAGAGTACCCAGGTTCAATTCCCAGCACCCACATGGCTGCTCACAACTGTCTGTAACTCCTCTTCCAGGGGATCTGACACTCTCAAACAGATATACATGCAGGCAAAACACCAATGCACATTAACAAAAGAAATGGATATCAAGAAAATCTTTGTTAAAGGGCAGACAGTAGTGCTGGCACTCAGGAGGCAAAGGCAGGTAGATCTCCGTAAGTTTGAGGTTATCTTGGTTTACATAGTGACTTCCAGGGCAGCCAGGACTACATGGTGAGATTCTACCTTAAAAGAATGTGTGTGTGTGTGTGTAAATGACAACTTGTAACAAGGGTATTGACCCTAGGCCAAGATTATTTTACCAGAGGAGTCTACCAAATATTTAGAGTTACAATTCCACACAATATTGTCCAGAGACTATAAAAAGCAAGATTATTTCCCAATTCATTTTATGACACTAACATTACCTTGATACTAAAACCAGACACAGATCAATATCCTTCATGAATGTACACATAAAAAATCCTTTAGAATATCAACATACAGAGTTCAGGATATGTTTAAAAACACTAGATCCAACAATTGCAGCCATAGGCACTTACCTCAGAGAAATGGAGATGTGTGCTAACATGAAAACCTGCATATTGATGTTTATATCAGATTTATTTGTGACAGCTAGAAACGGGAAAGAATCCAAATGTCCCACAGATGAAAACTGTCATGTTTAGATTTTCAAGCGGTGATTAAACTGCCCACAGGGACACATCTTGTCAAAACATTAAGTATTTTACTACATTGTTTTGAACTATTAATTATTTTCTTAAAATTATAAAAGGGTGATGTAGGAGGGTCAAATACTTTGACTTCAGAATTTGGATCTAAGGATATGATACTTTGGAAAAGAGTTTCTTGTTTTGTTTTCACAGAG
>LOEQ01010420.1:25545-36918 GCA_001685075.1 Bramus lutescens | reverse complement strand
TAGACCTGGATGGAGGGAGGAGGACCTTGAACTTCCCACAGGGCAGGGAACCCTGACAGCTCTTTGGACTGGAGAGGGAGCAGGAGGAGGAGTGGGGAGAGGGGTAAGGAAATGGGAGGAGGTGGAAATTTTTAATAATAATAAAAATAAACCAGTATGTCTTACAGTACTAGGGAACTGCTGACCTTCATTATTCCAAATCAATCTCTTCCCTGAAGGAGTCTTTGAGCTGTTAAGACCCCCTTGAGCTCCTCATTTCAGAGCATCAGATGCTGTGGGATATGGTTGTGTGGCTCATTAATGAGGAAAGACACATGTCACACCATCTTCACAGGCCTATGGTGATGAGTTTTCCCATTTATGCTAGAACGGTTGGAACACTAAGTCTGTAGGTGAGGTGCAGAACATTCCCTCTCCATAGCCTGCTTTGTGCTTGGTCATGGCTGGGATAAAGTGTACTTTGAAAATTCCATGAACAGAGATAATATTCCATAATAATTTACGTATGTCCATGATGTTGAGAAAAAAAGGCAAACAAGCAAGAATGGACACTTTGGTGATAAAGAACTTTCAGTATAGAATTTGCAGGCATCCTATATGAGTTTGGAAGCAGATGAATCATATTCTATTCCAAATAAGTGTGAGAAGAAGTATGTGCTTTCCTGACGATAAATGCCAGCTTGCCACAAATGTTAATTGGGTGGAAAGTTACATTCAGGCTACAAATGTGGGGAGCTCAAAGTAGCACACTATAGAATCAAACCACAAATTAGCAGGCATACTTGTTAGGGGGATTTTTGTTGTTTTGTTTGGCTTTGCTTTTCAATTTGGCATAAGCTAGAGTCATCGTGAACAGAGCATCTTAATTGAGGGATTGCCTCCATCAGACTACCCATAGGCAAGTCTGTGGGGCATTTTATTGATTAATGATTGATGTAAGAAAGTGCACTCCCTGAATAAGTGGTCCTGGGTGGCATAAGAAAGCAGGATGAAGAAGCTATGGGAAGCAAGCCAATAAGCAGCATTCATCTCCTTCAGCTTCTTACCACATGTTCCATCTCCAGTTTCTGTCCTAAATTTTCTCAGTGATAGATTGTGAACTGGTTGTTGGAAGATGAAATAAACCCCTGCCTTTCTAAGCTGCTTTTGGTCTTGGTGTTTATCATTTACCACAGTAGCAGAAAGCAAACCAGGAAATTGGGCTGTGGCCAAAGTCCAGGTAATTGGGTAATTCACTGAGCAAACACCTTCTTCACAAAGGGGTAGTGACTCTAGTAAATGAGAGTGCATGGTGAGTCTGGAGACGGTTCTGAGGGGTTTAACCCACAGAAACCTGATTTTATGTTTAAACAAAGGGAGAATTTATGATAGATTGGTTACCAGCGCTGGATTTTTTTTTCTGGCTTCAATTACTCTCACAACTTTCTCTGAATTCACTAGCATCTCTATAGCCAAGTTCAGTTGCTCAGTTGCTGTTTTCCCTCTTAAGTTTTCTTAATTTTTTTTTGCAACATGTGAAACTTTTGAATTCATTCTCCTTTACACTCTCTTCTGCATTTAGTTCTCTACTGATACGTATTATACATTAACAAAACAGTGATAACTATTGTTGATACCTACTGATTCTATGTGTTAATCAGTAGGGTAAATATCTTATCTCCTTCACAACTGGTAAAAGAATAGCACTGTCCTACTTTCACAGATGGAGAAGCTAGGCACAGCTAATGTCTTATGTGTAATGGTTCCCTCGGAAGTAGTGAAGAAGTATAAAATATTATATTGACTAAAGAATGGTGTAGAAGCTGGGACATAGTGGTGCACGCCTTTAATCTTGGCACTCAGGAGGTACAGACAGGTGGATCTCCGTCAGTTCAGGGACAGCCTGGTCTCCCAAGTGAGTTCCAGGACAGACTTCGAAGCTACAGAGAAACCTTGACTCAAAAACCAAACAATAAATAATGGGGTATAAATGGCATGGTAGAGGCCTGCTTGACTTGGGATAGTTACAGTATCCTTAAGTCTGTGATGACCGCTTCGTATACATAGCAAAATAAAAATAAATCAACATAAAAGTTTTTCAGTCAATCCCCATAAATTCCATCATATTTTGCTCAGGTCTATTTATCTAACCTTTTCTGTCATGTCACTTTTTAAAATACAAAGGGATAAAAATCATATTTTGGCTTTAAAAATTCTTTCTTCCCTTAGCTGTTTGAGCAGTGCTAGGTCCCATTAGCAAAGAGAAATGGGATAGTTAAGATTTTACTACAAACTGATAAGTAACAGAGAATATCATCCTCTGGCAATAATGACAAACAGTGGTGATGATAGATGATGTTGTTGGAGGACACAAATCTCTATAAAATTATGAAAATAATTAATGATTATTTTATCTTCTGTTTACATGAAAGAGTTCGAAGTCCATTATTTCTGGCCTTTTCAATAGCAGGTATATTTAACCAGACCCATTTAATTTCTAAAATGGCACTGGTGGTATTTGCATTTATTTCTTGACAAGTATCTATTGCTTCTTGTATACCAAATGGTCTAATAAGTTCTCTCTATATATAAAGGTCAAACAAAATGACACAGTCCTCTCTACCATAGGTGAATGTAATTCGGTAGATGCAAATATAAAACAGATCATTTTGCAAATAAATAATTGCATAATTATAGTGGTGACATACTGTCAAGTGGAAAGTGCAGGGTTTATGAGATGTCAGGGAGACTAATTTTCCCTTGAAAGTTAGAGAAGAGACATGGGGGCTAGATCATTCAAAGACTTGTAAGCCTTTAATGAATCCCATTTAGAGAGATTCAGAGTGTCATCAAGCAGGAAGATTAATGAGATAAATATCCCAACTAGAGACTGTAAGAGCCTATTGAAATAATGAAATATAGGGTCTTTCCTCTGTCTATGGGTCCCTGAAAAATGAAGATATGTAAAAAAGTTAGATCAGGTGTAAGATGCATGCCTATAATCACATTACTTGTGAAATGAAGACATGAAGACCAACAATTCAATTTGAGGCTGGCTTGGGCTTTATATAAGACCCTGTTTCAAAAACAAAGGAAAATAAAAAAGACACTTAAATATACATAAGAAATGTCTGTGTTTGATAAACTGATGAGCTATTAACATATGAAATTTGGATATAGAGAATTAACTTTGATTTTCTTTTTTGCCCGTCAATTTTACATGACCTCAGAATTTAAACTCTGAACCTCAAACACAGTGGTTTTCAACCTTTCTAATGCTGTGACCCTTTAATACAGTTGTGTTGACTGCAAACATAAAATTATTTCATTACCACTTCATATCTGTAATTTTGCTACTGTTATGAATTGTAATATAAATGTCTGATATTCAGAATATCTCATATATGATCTCCCCAAAGTTCATGACCCACAGATTGAGAACCACTTCCTTAGCAAATTCACAGGAAACCTCTCTAGGCAGTGAAAATCTGGTGTTCTGGCTAGAAACATAGGTTGCAACCATTTCCAGAACTTCTAGAAGAACTTTATACACCCCAGTAAACTCTAGAAAGGAGAAAATATTTGACATTTTTGCAAAAGCAGCTTCTATTCTGTTCTGTGTTCAGTCAGAAGATCAGTCTTTTGTGTATTTACATGGTTGCAGGAGGTCTTGTTCCCAGGAGAATCTGAACCTGGAAATTGAATGAGTAGAGAGAAATGGAGAAGAAATCATTAAGAGGTCACTGTAAGCAATAGGGAGAACCTAAGGAAGAACACAGCTTGATAGAAATGCATTAATGTGACTAAAGAGATGGGTTAAAGGGTATCCAGTATATCAAGGAGGTGAAGCCAACAGTGTCATGGACTGCCAAGCAAGAGACTTTCAGATGGAGAACTGCTAGTGAATTCAGAGAAGGTTGTGATACTAGAAGACAAATTTATTTCATTCATAAATTACTCATTCATCAATTTAAGATATTTACCCAGGTCCTAGAACATCTAGATTTCATCATCTGCTATTGCAGTACATCTGTGAAATAGCGTGTGACAAAGACTTTCACAGGGTGGAGTCAGGAATAAGGAATGTAGAGAAAGAACTGACCAAAGTAAGCAGAATCTTTGAAATAGATGTAGGAACATAGTCTAGGAGAAAATCGCAGGAACGATAAAGATAATGGTGAAAGAGAATCGAATAGGGTTCCAGCGAATAGAAAGATAAAGGATAGCGATGTAGGATGAGAAAAATGCTGATGTGGGAATCTACAGCAGAGATGCTGGTTTTAGCCGTCGTTTTAAAGGCTTTACAAATGTTTCCTAGAAAAATTATTGTTGTTTAATCTTAGCATGATTGACTGCTTGGTCAATATTTGGTAATTATACCTAGGTAGAAAGCCAAGAAATTGACTGTCCAGTCTCAAGAGTTTCCAGTGTTATCCCTTATATTACTGTAAATAGTTTTGTTATTAATGAAAACCAACCATCTTATGAAGATGTAAATGGGAAATAAACTCTTAAAAGAATTGATTTTATGTGAAAGCAAACAATACTGATCCTTGTTCATTTTATTGTTAAGCTTATTTATCTAAATATTATTTTATTTGTAGTAATAGAAAAATATTTTATCAATATAAGTCAGGAAAGTATAAATTCTAGTGTTTCCATATACTAGCAACAGACACTTAAAAATAACATGTTTGGGCTGGCAGAATGGCTTGATGGGCAAAGGTTCTTGTTACCATGCCTGACATTCTGAGTTCAGTCCCATGAACCCAGATAGTAGAGAGACTATATGCTCACAAATGTCTTCTCACCTCCGCAGTGTGCTTTCTCCTCCAATGTGTGATGTGGTACACACACATGTGCATGCACACATGTACATACACACAGACAAACATGAAAAAGCAATATATTTTATAATACATATGTATATATATATGAATAACCTTAATAAAAGTATATACAACTTTATACAGTAGACTAGAATCCATTTCTCAGAGACATTTCAGAAAATCTTTAAAAACTGTCATCATTGTGTATGGCTGTTTATGATGAATGTGTCAGTATGGGTGCAAATATGGTCAATAAAAATTCTCTCTCTCTCTCTCTCTCTCTCTCTCTCTCTCTCTTAGCTTATATGGGCATTTGAGTCTAGGCTGATAATTCTCAAAGTTTATACACGTAAAGAACCAAGCCGGGCAGTGGTGGCACACACTTTTAATCTCAACACTTGGGAGGCAGAGACAGGCAAATCTCTGTGAGTTCAAACCCAGCCTGGTCTACAAGAGCTAGTTCCAGGACAGGATCTAAAGCTACAGAGAAACCTAGTCTAGACAAACCAAAAAACAAACAAACAAAAAACTGAGGAGACGAAGCCTATGAGCAGCACCCCCGAGAGTATGAGGAACCATTTGATGAGTTGAATCATCTGTATGTTTTTGAAGCATAACTCAAACCATGTATCAAGCAGAAGTTAGACCCATACTTATAAAACCCTGCTCTGACTAATATTCACAGTGCCGCCTTGGAAGTTTGAACTTCAATTTCCAGCCTAGAGATCACTGCTAAGACTACGAGCTGTCCTTCAACTCATTGTTCTTAACTTAGAAACTCACTGAAGGAGTCCCACATTTTATCTAAGGATTTATAACAGATATTGTTGGGTTTTGTTTGAGGGAAGCAACGTCTGAGCTAACAACCCACACTTATTATCCCAGGTTGCGGCTTTGAGTACCCACGTGATTCAGACTGACCAATAAGGGGTAGGCAGGAGTCATTAAAAAAGACATCTAGGATAGCCTCATGAATGGCCAGGACTGAACTGACAGGAAGTCCTCTTCTATAGTCTGTCTGAAATATAGATTCATACTGGAAGCAGAGAGTCCATTTTTTTCTAAGAATAATTAACAACAACAACAACAAGGGTATAGAGTCTAAGCCGATATGGCTTTGAAGCTACCTGATCTAGGAGGCTAAGCAGAGTCAGGCCAGGTTAGTACTTGAGTGATAGGAAAGGATGAAGATTACAGGTGGCAAACAGCTATACACAGAGCAAGCATGTTGATTTCTCTAATGATACACATAAACACTCAGTGGTGGAAGGTTTGCCAACACCTCAATCAGCATGAACCCAAAGAACAACAAAATTAAGGTATTTAAGGTATTCTACATGATAAAATCAGGTATTTTTGCCAGTCCCTTAAGGGGTAATGAAAAGAAAAGGCAGCAATGGATGCCAAGAGGAAGGAAGTTAGATGAGGTGATGGGCTTCCCACACTGATCAGGAGTAGAAGGAATCTGCCAAGTGAATACCATAGTATTACTCCTGTTGCTGTAATCCAAACTTTCTCAGTCATTTTCAAATCTTTAGGAAAGTCGTCTATACGAAAAAGTGTCGTGTTTCAGAGCAGTCTAGAGGAAATCAGTGGAATATCTGGGATTCACACCTGGACCAAAGCAATGATGATAGCCACAGCACGTGTAAAGTCAGGAGTTCAATACTGGGGAAGCTTTATAAGACTCTTAGGAGGCTCAAGGACCTTTCTGAAGCAAGAAACTGGGGTTTAAGGAACTTTCATGAGGAACAATGTGGTCAGAAGGCTTAGCTCAGTACACATTCACACACTTTACCTGCATGATCCGATCTCAGCTGACATCTGTGGATATCAGATACACATGTTTACTAACTCTTTAGTGAGGGCTAAGATGGCACTGCTTTCATTATTAATAAAACAAATGATCAGGAGAAGTAAACTGTAATAGATACTGGCCTACTGGTCACCATAACTATTTCTTCTTCCTTCTGGGCATTTGACTATATTTTCTAGCCAGTTTTGCAGCTAGGCGTGGCCATAAGGAACTTTTAGCATAGGCATTATTTAGAAATAATATAAGCCACCTCCTATCTTTGCTCATAGAAGTCGTTCTTGTGAAATTATCCATACTCTTTCCTATATGTTCACTTTGGATAGTCAAGTGATATAACATTGAAAATCATAAATAGAATGTGGAAAAAAACACACAAAGAAAGGAGCAGCCAGATCCTCCAAACCAACAGCTAAAAGAATATTGTAAAATGGAGACAGAACACAAGTTCCATCCCTGCATAGGCTTATCTATCTTTTGTCTCCTCTGTTCCAAGTTCTTTTATATTACTGTAAGTGGCCAGTGTCCATTGCACACTTTTGCTTGTTGCTGTCACTAAGCTTTGAAACCTTGCATGTAGAAAATGATAGAAGGATGCTGAGGATGGAAACATTCTGCATCCTGGTGCACTGTGTACTCACTCATCAGCTCTTTGACACTTGCAGCTTCTGCTGCAATGCATGCGGATCAGCAGCTCTCAGTCAAAGCAGATTCTCCTGGTGATTTTGCTGCAATTGTCTCTGAAGAGTTATTTTCCTGTTCGCGACATGCCTAGAAAGGAGCAAGGTTCTGTGGAACCAGGACCACCATATCACCTCTGCTGTTTAGTGGCCACGCCTTTCTCAGAAGCACAGTTTTAAGAACAGTATCTCCTTCTTTAGAGATCTATCTCAGTCTTAGAAAGGCAGCAAACATTTGTTATAGCTGTGATTCCTGTATTCCTATAGTTTTTATGTTCTCTCTTCTGACCTGGACCACCAGGACATTCTTCAGTGACAGGGTCCAAAGTGAGCAGGCTGAAAGTTTAGAAAATAAGAAGATAGTTGTGAATTACCCAACTTGGGAGCTGGGAAAAGAACTTGGGTCTTATGAAAGAGCAGCAAGCCCTCTTAACTAATGAGCTATCTACCAGGTTAGTGGTTGCTATGAAACTTTTCTCTCCAGATGAGCTCAAGACTGATGCAGTAAAAACAAATACACCACATTTACTACTTGGCATTTTTAGAATTAGTTGTGACATCTGGCACTGCCATAACTGATTTGTTTTTCATAAAATTGAACAAAAGTAGCTTTAAAAGCATTTATTCTAAAGCATTTTAGAGCTGCTTTAGAACAAATCAAATTTCCCTGTGGAGCATATCTATACATTGATAAACCATTATGCATACGAGGAAATCCTACACACTTTTTCTTTGTCAGGAAAATGGCTATTAATGAACCTTTTTATTGACAGAGGGTCTATCATCACTATCATCTATTTCAGTATCTGCCAATATATCTTAATAAGTGTTGAAGTATTTTTACTCAAAGTCATGGAACTGCTAGCCCAAGTGAGAGTTATATTTGGTAGGATATATTTAATATTCAGGTAAGTTTATTTTGCTGGACACTCCATTTTTATTCATATAGCAGAATTTAAAAAAATGTTTTCTAGTAAATAAAGAACTCAGTGGTAAGTGTTTGCTTTACTTATTATATTCCTACGAAACTGTTATTACACACTTTGTCTTTAAGGGACTATTTTACATTTTATTTACTGTACATATTAAATAGCAGTGATCGATAGAAGTTATTATATATATGAATATTTCTAAATTTTCTCTCTCTAATATTAGTGCCACATTAGAAAGTTCTAAAGACTTATCAAATGTTTTGTTTTGGCAAACTGTCAGAGTGAACTTGAAGATATTAAGTCAGGAATATAAGATATATACCTTGCACTAGCTTATTTTCAATCCTCAAGGTCACATAAATACAAATGATGGTCAGCACACATGACACACATGACATTTTATTCATAAGTTCTTTAAGTGATTGTTCTAGAGGGAAGCATAGTCATTGATGCTTCAGAATAAATACTTTGTAGGTATGTTATATATGACCAAACCAATGGTTTAAATCTAGGATCTGAACAAGTGTCTTGGGTTTATATTCTCAAATCATCAGTAAGTTCCTGATATTTTCATGAATCAATTATTTAACTTTATTATAATTAGAGCAAAAATTTTAATGTTATAATATGTGTTACAGGCTTTATGAATGCAAAATGTTATTAAAAATAACTCAGGTTGTCTCCCTTGGTCAGCAACCTTTACTGGCAGTCCTGGCTCTGCTCTTTCTGCTCTGTCAGTTTCCCTACTTAGTGCTCTCTGGACAGCAGGTGACCATGGTGAATGTTTCTGATATACAACTGTAAGACACCTTGCATGTTCTTTCTTGCGACAGCGTCGTATAAAAAATTAACCAAGGAATACTGTCTTGATAAGAATCCAAATGCTGGAGACAAATGTAGAAAAGTAAGTTTTGCATATCACGTTCAGAGACAAGGGGATTTTAAGACAGAGATGGAGAGCAAGTTCTTTAGGAAGAAAGTGGGAGAGAAGGTGGCATAGGTGGTATTTTCTCTCACTTTTATGGTTGTGGATTGCTTGGCTTCATGGATAATCAGAATAGAAGTGAAATTACAGAAGAGAAGATATGGTATTTCCATTGAAAGTATCTTTGAAGGTGCTTACAATGGCAAGGCAACCAAACTATAGCTTAGAAAGAATGCATCATCTAGGCTTGTACAGGCTAAAGCGGACAGTCTGAAGCTTCTCAGAAGTACAGATATTGTTGATCTTCTTGATCAGATAGCTGGCTTCAGTAATGGTATGCTATACACAGTCTGTGTACTCTTACTGTTATGGAGAAGGAAGAGTAATTAATGAGTAAGACCATGGTAAAAAAAAGTGAAGAGATGAACAATTACAAAAGTCAATATTCTGGCCATTCATATAAAGGAAAGCATGAAACAGATGATGGAGAATCACATTCATCAGGAAGGACACCACATCCAGGTTAGAGCCTGAGACACTGCTCTTTTGCTAGAAGAGAAAGGACATGAAGTGTTTAAGAGAGACCTGTGTGGTATTCACGTGACATGTAAGATGGGGCTTGTTGAAGCTTTATGTGGATTTTAGTTTGCTTTACTGCACCTTGATGCCTATCAGGTTTTAGTCAAAAACTCCTGGCAAAGCAGTTGAACCAAGTTGGGTTCCTATAGTTCAAGATGCAGAAGTGTCATAGCATCACAATCCTTTGTAAAGGAAGAGATTTACATAAAGTTTGATGTGCAGTTTTCTGAAAGCAACTGGCCCAACCCAAACTCGCATTATAAATTAGAATGTCTTCTGCCATTTAGATCAGAAGTTCCTATTGTAAGTGGAGAAACAGCCAAGGCAGATCTTGAGGAACTAAACAATACAAACAGCTTTGGAGGTTTGCAGTGATGTGCAGATAATTCTGATGAAGAAAGTAGTAGCTGTTGTTGACCTGGAGTGAGTGGGCACACTAGTAAGTGGCAGAACAATTGCACAGGTAGATTTACTTTCCACATATGCCAACTTTGCCAGCTGCTGGAGTATTTGATCATTCCAGATGGACTGATGGAGGCGCTGTTCATTTTTGTGTAACTTTTAAAACTGTTGTGTTATCCAGAAACTGTATCATCTAGAATAACCACAGTGTTTTAAATTTTCATTTTGGTTTCCCTATGGCAAAGAAAACATGTACAGGGTGTGGTGATTTGAATAAGAATGAATCCTATAGGCTTATATATTTGAATACTTGATCCCCAGTTGGCAGAACCATTTGGGAATGGTTGAGAGGTGTTGCCTTGTTGTGATGTAGGATGGTCTTCTATCTGTTGCTTTCATTGGTTAATCAATAAAGAAAACTGCTTGGCCTGATAGGTCAGAACATAGGTAGGCGGGGAAGACAGAACAGAGTTGTGGGAGGAAGAAAGCAGAGTCAGGCAGACGCCATCAAGCTCCGGCCCAAGATGGACATGGGTTAGAATCTTCCTGGTAAGCCATGACCCNNNTGGTGATACACAGATTACTAGATATGGGTTAAAACAAGATGTGAGAATTAGCCAAGAAGAGGCCAGATATAATGGGCCAGGCAGTGTTTAAATGAATACAGTTTCCATGTAATTATTTCGGGCATAAGCTAGCCAGGTGGCAGGGAGCCGGGCAGCAGGAAAGCAGCCTGCTGCTCCTTTTACAAGTGGCGCCCAATGTGGCAACTAACTCCATGTAAAACCTAAGAGGGCTTAAAAAGAAATTCTTGACACAAATATAGAGTTTAACACAGCTTTTTGCTCTTTGCTAGGGTGTGCTGTAGAGAGATTACCTGATTCAGCAAAAGCAACAACAACAAAAAAAAAACCTGCGCCATTTTAAAACATGGCTTCCTGGGCCCTGCCGCCTGTGCAAACTCGGGTTATGCTGCACTTCTGGGCCTGGATGTTTGTGTGTCCCCTCAGGATCAGGAGGAAAGTAGCTAAGACCATGCCCTTGGCTCAGCTCCTCCTGCCTGGGAAGACGGCGGAATTAGCCTTCAGTAGGTGGGAGAACATGGTAGATTCCCGCTGCCACACAGAGAGATGGTTCCAGGCTGTGCAGTGGTCTGCGTGGCAGATTAGGCTGTAACTGAGATAAAAAGCTCATTCTCAGAGTTAAAGTGCTGAGTGTGGCTCCTACCTGGAGG
>LOEQ01010420.1:9161-24399 GCA_001685075.1 Bramus lutescens | reverse complement strand
GATACAAAAGAAAGTGACTGAACTGTCTTTGAAATTTCCTGCTTCATGGAAAAGCCTGCTGGATACTATGGGCCTGTAGGGTGAAGATGGATGCCCCAATGGTACAAAAAAACTTTGGGTGACTGTACAGACAGCGAGATATCTCTGTCATTTCTAGAGTTTTGGAATTTGCTTACTTCTTGTTTACTTAGGTAATATTTTATCCTTCTGAAGTCTTTGATGGAGTTGAGGAAAAGATAGATAGTTATAGTTTTCCATTGTTATGATAAAGATAAAATAGATATAAATATTGTAACTGTAATCCTTACTTGATAATTGTTTTGTTGTATGTAATTTTACTATGTTAACGTTAAAGCCTTCCTTTTTGTTTAAACAGAATAAGGGGAAATGATGTAGGATGGTCTTCTATCTGTTGCTTTCATTGGTTAATTAATAAAGAAAACTGCTTGGCCTGATATGTCAGAACATAGGTAGGCAGGGAAGACAGAACAGAGTTGTGGGAGGAAGAAAGCAGAGACAGGGAGACGCCATGAAGCTCTGGCCCAAGATGGTCCTTGAATAACAATGATTCTATTTTTCTCAGAAACCATTGATTAACTGTAACTCTTCATCTAAGGATGAGGCCTGGTGAAATAATCCCCATTCATACTAGCATGATGACTGATACTGACACTATGTGAGTCTTAAATGTTTGGATTTCATGGGTATCTTGTCATATCCAGAAGACCCTAACTGCAGGTATCTTGATCCTCTGACTCTTACAATCCTTTCACCTCTAGTCCATGATATTCCTGAGCCTTAGGTGTAGGAGTTGCTTGATAAATGTGACAACTATGACTGAGCATGTATTCTCTACACTATGGCCAGTTGTGGATCTCTGTTGTAAGATCCCATTTGCTGCAAAAAAGAAACTTCTTTGATGAGAGGTAGAAGGTATACTTAAATGTGAGTATAATTATAAGTATTTATAATATAACCAGAAATTATATAAGTGTAGGAAAATGTCTGTAGTGGGTTCTCTTCCAGAGTCTCTGACCTCCAATGCCATAGGTACTTGGCTAGGTTTACAGTTCCAGTCATGTATTCTCTCCCATTCAACAGACCACAAGTCAAATTAGACAGCTATTAGCTATTCCCAAGATAGAAGTAGTACTATTTCCTGCACTTTTGGAGCAGTGTTGCTCATGCAGTCATTTGCAGCAGTTGGTAGTCTTTACAACTGGGTTGTGCTACCGATTGCCTTTCTCTCTTGGAAGTTTATGTAGCAACTTTTGATCCTCTGTAACTATCCAGTCTTTAGCCACCTCAAAGACATGAGAAGGAAAAGCCATACTACCTGAGTAAGCAGAAAGTGCAAGACAATGACTTTCAAAAAATGCAAGAAATGACAGAAACAGCTGGCTGCCTGGACAGTCATTCAAAAATTTTTCTGCAACATTAAGCCATTAAACTTTTGCTATAGGCCTAGAATATGTGACAGACCATTTTCTGAAGCAAGAAAAATTGATAGGCTGTCTGACCCTGTCTTGAAATTTTGGCAGTAGATTTTCTTGGCATCCTGCTTTTCTGGATTGGACAGTGTACTTACTGTCAGCAGTCAAGACAAGGGCAGGTTTTCCCCCCAATAGGTCAGTTTGCCAAGAAGAAAACAAATTCAAATGAAGTTCCTTTGGGGCCATCATCCTCTCAGGAGGGTATCAGCACTGCCAGGAGCAGTCACGTCTCATGTCAAAAGAATTTTAAGTTATTAAAACATTAAATGCCATATTCTGTAGGTCTTTGAAGTATTTGGAGATTACCTATCTATTTGCAACATATCTCTGCATGGCTAGAAAATCTAACATGACTATAAGTTTGCAAACAAGGGTGACTTTAATCCGCAATTCTTATTAACCTACATAGTTTAAGGACTAAAGTTTTGCATTATAAATACACAAGCTGTAGAGATAATACCTGATACCAAAATAGAAACAGATGTACACTATCTACAGGAAAATAACCTCAAAATTGTGGCAATATTAAAAAATAGCTTAACCAGAGGTAGAAATGTATAATGCAATATAATAAAAATAATCTTAATTTGCATTAGTATGCAAAAATATCCTAAACAGAAGTAGAAACATATATAGTATAACAAAAATAATTTTACATTTGTATCAACATAAAATATATTTTAAAGAGAAGTAGGAGCATATATACAATATAACAAAAACAATTTTGAATTTGTATCAATATACAAAAATATCTTAAACAGCAATAGAAGCATCTGTACAGTATAACAAAAATAACTTTGAATTTGATTCAATATTAAAGAATCCATACTAATGGAGATTATCTAAAACTGATAGTTGCTTTTTTAGTTTACAAGTAGATTTAATAATCAACCTTATTATCATAACTATCCCCCTTTTCTATTCCAAATGAGACCCCTGAATCTAATCTCTATTGTTATGCCTCAACCCTATAACAACTTATTACCATCTGTCTCTACAGATGACAATTATCCATAACCCTGAGGAAAACAAGAACCATCCACTCCACCTACTGAGAAAGAAGGCATCATGTTATTAGAATTATTTCCTGCTGTCTGGAGGCCACAGTATCTCTATAGGTCCCTGGATAACTAAAACAATGGCTAAATCTTAGGACTAGCTGCAACATTTGTAGCCAGTCTCCTAGCAATGGGTAATACTTATCCGAAGTTCTTCTAGAGTGTAGCATAAGGGTGAACCATCTTAGCTAGATGCCTTGGAATTGTCCTAAGCAGTTTGTAGCCCAAAGCCAATCTTTAAATGGTGTTTATTGGCTCAATGGAATTATTATGATCCAGATAAAATTATTGTTGTGGGGCCCCATTATCTTTTTGGAGACTTCAGAAATCACTGTTAGGAAAACATAGTGTTTTTTGTGGAAAACTTAGATATTATTAATATCAAAATGGAAAGTTTAATTTTTTAGATAGTATTATACCTTAAGAAAGAGTTTAAAGAGTAAAAATAAGTGTGATGGGAAAAAATATGGTGAAAATAGTCCCTAGATTTTGGTTTTCTTCTGTCCCATAACATGTGGATCTTGTGATATGAGACAGAGTCTGAATTTTCCTTTAACAACATGCTTAGGTTTAGAGAAGGAGAGAGCCATACTCCAACTCAAAGCCAGCTTTAGTTTTTAATTTAGTCAAGACTACAAATATTTTGAGAAGTAAAGAGATTTTTTTCTGTAGAAAGCAACTATACCACTAGGCCAAACAATTTTTTCTCTGTGTTTTTTTTTTTTCTGGGCATTTCTCCCTCTTTTTGGATGTCTATCTGTTCAATGGTCCATGATGTCTTCCATATGGATATTTTTATTTTTCTATGAAGATGAAGTCATTTTTTGTATTTAATATTCTGCTAACAGGATATTCCTCCTATTTCAATCCATCCCCTTTTCAATTAGGTTCTCCCCTACAGTGTGAGGAGGCCAAGTAAAAGCTTCAACTTAGTGCACTGTATTGGCTACATTTTTACAATGATAGACATTGAATGTCCTGTAAGATTATTTGGGGTTACCAAATCCTGTTTTCAGATTTTTAAGGCTCCATTGCCTGGGGAGAACTCACAAAGCAATTTCTAAAAGGCTACAAGTGAATTTGACGTAAATAAACTGCCTGTTGCATTACAAGAATGTTGGCCCCTGTTAAAAGAATGTTGAGTAATATTATCTATAATTCAAAAAACTAGAGGTAAAAATCTTCTTTCAGTCCAAGTAAAGAACTGGGCTTTATTCCAGCTAGTGGTCATAGGCTCATATGTGCACAGTCAGAATGTTGGGTCCTGTTCCTCAGCTTGTGCACAGAACTGGGATTTGGTGACTCTGATGGAGGAAAAAGTCTTTAGAGTGCCAAAATTCTATAATTCAGTCACCTCTCTGTCTATATTACTATAGCCATGTCTCTCAGTATAAGATTCTCTCTGTGAGTAAAGCTGGGATTTGTCTTGGATTTGGAAACCCCATCCACATAGGGAATTGAACCATGCCTTGGTGCAATTATACACAGTATAATGAATGCCAGAATCTCTATATACAAACTTCTTACATTAACTTAATAAAAAAATAGCAATCAAGTTAATTGCTTTTTAGTGAGCTGGGCTTGAATTACAGAGAAACATAGAAAAGGCTGCCTAGCAGATGTGATCTTTAGAGCCTGGGGAGAACCACGTTCCCAGGCAAGTGACACCATAATTACATAGATTCAACCTCCTGCTTTGTGATATTTATAGTATTTGAATGTACATCCGGATATAGATTTAATAACGGGATAATTAGATATATCTGAGGGCAGGAAACTACTGTGATTGACAATAAGTAGCAATGGCAGGTTATTAGATGGTTTGGACATCCAGTGTAAGAAAGAGGGAGGTTGACATGTTGTCATGTTTGTTTCAGAGCTGTGGGTCAATGAACTTATACCCTGTAAAGATTTGTCAGCTGTATTAGTTTAATAAAATGCTGATTGGCCAGTAGCCAGGCAGGAAGTACAGGTGGGGCAATCAGAACAGGAGAGTTCTGGGAAGAGAAAAGGCTCAATCTGCAGTCGTCACTCAGACACAGAGGAAGCAAGATGTGAATTCCTCAGTGATAAAAGGTACCACGCCACATGCCTAACACAGGCAAGAATAATGGGTTAATGTACGATGTAAGAGTTAGTTAATTAGAAAGTCTGAGCTACTAGGCCAACCAGTTTATAATTAATGTAGGCCTCTGTATCTTTCTTTGGGACTGAACAGCTGTGGGGCTGGGGGAAGAAACTTCTGTCAACATTTCAGGGTTTTAATGTGTTTAGTGAAGGAAACTGAAGAGGAAGGAGTTTGTTCTCCTTGTGCATTCTTTCCTCTTCCTGGATCTTACTGCAGACCAGCTTACAATTTTACACTCCTATAGTATGCATGTCTTTGAAACATTGCATAGTTACTCTTATTTATATTTTAAAGTTATATATAAGTATTTCACCTAGTGATGTGCTTTTCTCAAATTTTGATTTCCACTGAGCATTCTTTTTTAGTTCAATCAATTCTAGCTGCTGTATTAAACTCATTTGTTTGAGTACAGCTTGTTATTTTTACAGCATGCCCATGAACACTTAGATTACCATAAAATCTTGATTATTTTGGGAAGAATGCTACCATGCACAGCCATAGCTTCTGTCCCTTGTGGGAAATCTCACTAAAGAACTATGCATTGAAGCCCCAAACACATTCCCTTATGTCTGTTATGTCTACCAGCTATATTATTGATGCTGACACTCTTTGTGGAAGTTGTAAATGTTTTCTTTAGGGATGCCAACTCAGACAAATAAAAGTATAATTATCCTGGACTTATTTTTATTAAATTAATGCTTACAACTAGATTCATCTGAATCAGCTTCTCTCCTGGATAGCAGATTTTTCATCAGTATCTTTACCAGCCCTTTTCTGGTTATTTTCAGTGCTTATACCTTACTTTATTCCAGTTGAACATTATTCTCTGTGGGAAAGCTTCCCAATTTCCAGTAGAACACAGAGAAATAGCTATAGATGCTGAGAAGGAAGTCAGCAGCAATCCTGCCCTTTCCTCCTAACATTTTAGGGGCAAGGTGGCCAGGGCACTGTTTATATCTGCTTTTCTATGACCTCCCCCTTGTCTGTAACTATCGACCTAGCTCCTCTATCACTGGCCAGTCAGAAGGATAGGTAGGCAGAAGCAGAGGCTGGCTCACATGGCTGGTACTCTGTACATAGTTGAGAACCAGGTAGTAAGGATTTTCTACTTGCACGTTGTGAAGGTCTCTGTCTCCTGCTGTCTTTTCTGTCTTTACTCCTCCTCCTTTTTTCCCTTCTGTCCTTTCATTATCCCTTCTTCTCTGCCATTTCCTCTGCATTCCTTGCTCATCCTCTTCCTCATCTTTTCCATCCTCTTTTATATCCTTCTTCCTTCTACCTCATTTTCTCTCTCTAAACAATTTCATTGTGTGTATTCATTGCACATGGCACTGCTACACAAGGACATCTTTAGAGAAACAGTAAGCATGCATTGAGCCTAGTGCCACTCATATGACCCTTTCTCCTCCCGTACTTTCTCTGTTCACCTAGACAGTTTTGTGTCTTCTTTCATGTCACACACACACACACACACACACACANTATATATATATTCCAGGATCTACAAGTCAGCAGCTTCAGAGCAGCTTCTGGCTTCTGGGACTGAACTAATTTATTTAATCATCTCCAGGTGTATCCTCTTTCTTGTAAACACCATTGCTGTTTCGTACACCTGAAAATTTCCATTGAATACATAATACATTCTTTAACCATTCTTTTATTCTAAAATAAATTTAAAATGAGGCTATTTTGAATAAGATTGTTTCCTTGATCTATTTTACAGCATGTTTGATAGTATGTAGAAAATCTATTGATTTTTATGTGCTGATTTTGTGTCCTGACAAGAAACTGAGAGTGTTCATTGGCTGTAATGATTTTCTAATGGAGTCCTCAGGGTCTCTTTCATAGAATCATGTCACCTGTAAATAAGGATAATTTGACTTCTTTCCCTATTTCCCCCATTGGTGTGGAATCCACCTCTGTATACTATAAATATACCTTATTGCCTTTGGTTAATAAAGAAGCTCCTTCAGCCAAAGCAGGCCAGAATATAGCCAGGATGGAAGAGATGCATAGAATAGGTGGAGACAGAGTGATGCCATGTGGCTTTTGTACAAGAAGGACACACCAGAACCTTGACCAGAAGGTCACAGCCTCATGGCGATACACAGATGAATAGAAATGGGTTAATTTAAGATGTAAGAGTTAGTTAATAAGCCTGAACCATTGGCCAAATGGTGATGTAATTAATATAGTTTCTGTGTGATTATTCAGGTCTGGCCATCTGGGAAACGAACAAGTAGCCTCCATTTACACCCCATTTATTTACTTTGTTTTATTGCTTTGGTTAAGACATCAAGTACTGCTTCATAGAGAGTGGAGAAAGTGGGCATGACTGTCTTATTCCAAATTTTAGTGAAGCTGTACTATGGTGACACATACCTTTAAACCCATCACTTGGGAAGCAGAGGCAGGTGGATCTCTAGGAGTCTGAGGCCAACCTGTTCTACAAAGTGGGTTCCAGGATTGCCAAGGCTACACACAGAGAAATCCTGTCATGAACTAACTATCTAACTAACCAAATGAATAAATAAAATCACCAACCCCAAATTTTAGTGGAAATGCTTCGAACTTCTATTTGCTATAGAGTCACCTACAGGTTTACATAGTTAGCCTTGATTATGTTGAGATATTCTTCTGGTCACTTCAAGGTTTTTATTGTGAAAAACAATTTGTCATAACTCTACAGAATCTATTCAGATAACTATGTGGTTTCTGTTCTTGAGTATATTTTGTTGAGTTACTTACATTCAACCATTCATGTATATCTGCAGTAATTTGTAATAAAGCCAACTTGATCATGATGAAGATATGTTTTATATGTTCTAGATTGCAGTTTTTAAGCACTTTGGGAATTTTTGCTGACTACATTTTTTTTGCTGTGTTTTTTGTATAAGGTTAATGGTAATTTCATAAAACGAGTTTGGTAGCATTATTGATTTTTATATTTATGGAAAAATTTGAGATGCATTGCTGTTAATTCTTTAATAGCCTAGTAGACTTCAGCAGCAAATCTATGTGGACGAAGGTGTTTTTTTCAAGTTGGCAGATTTGTTTGTTATTGTTAATAGCAGTTCAGATTATTATAGATTTGTTTGTCTAACTCATTTTGTTTTAATCTTGGCCCATCATTTGCCTCTAGAATAAACTCTTCTACATAGATGCATATTTACATGATACATAGATAGCCATCTATACCAATATTATAAACCCTCCTGAATTTTGAAGTTTCTCTTGGGAAATATGTTGTTACTTTGATAGGCCTGACTTTATGCATTACTTGCTGTTTCTCTGTTATCATTTTTAGTATAATTTATTTGTTTTGCCCACCTGTTTTTTAAAATCATATTCTGCCTTGAAGAGGTCCTTCTCTGATTTCATTTGATTGGTGATCTAAACTTCTGAATCTGGATGATATATTTTCTGTTTCATTTGTAACATTTTCTTCAATGTATTTATTAAAAATATTTTCCTATTCCTTTAGTATTGAAGTTATCTCCTTCTTTTATGTCTGGTTTATATGTTTGGTCTTTTTCACAGTTTTCATAGATCTCAAATGTCTGTTCATCTCATTATTGATTTATCTTTTTCATTTTCTGAAATTGCTTTACCTTGTCTTTCAGCCCACATACACTGTTCTTCCCTGATCAGTTCTGTTGGTTATTTTCCATAGAAATTCTTCATGGACTTTTCATTTCCAGTTTTCAATGTGATATTTTTAAGTATTTCTATTTCATTGATGTGTTCCATTTTAAAATCTGTGTTGATATCTTTATTTCATTCAGCTGTTTCTTTGTGCTCTCTTGGAGTTCATTTAGGAATTTATTTCTGTCCTCTTTAATTGTATTGACCATACTTACAATTGCTCTTTTGAATTCCTTTTCTAAGATATCATCTAGTTCATTCTTATTGGAGGACATTTTTGTAGGATTAGTAATTTTTGGATAAGTAATTTTGATTTAGTTTTAATGTTTCCTGTGTTTTTGCATTGGGACCAGAGTATCTGGGTTAGGTCATTGTTTGGGTTATTTTTAAAAATTACCCCTTTTTCTTCTAGTTCAAGAGAAATTCTGTTGTGGACTGTGTGGTGATACAGTTTCTTCTGAAAATATCTCTTGCAAATAGAAGGTATGAACTTTTGTTAAACATGGCAGCCAAGTTAATTATTTCCTGAGATCATTAAAGGCTATATACTCAGTCTGTTTAAGCTAACTGCCTTTAAGGAAACAAATAATTAATTTTACAATTCCTTCAACCAGCTTTTACAACCTAAATTAAATGTATAGTTTTGTGTGTTTATTTTGCTTTGTTTTTGGAGACAGGGTTTCTCTGTGTAGCTTTTGAGACTGTCCTGGCACTTGCTCTTTAGAGCAGACTTGTCTTGAACTTACAGAGATCTACCAACCTTTGCCTCCTGAGTGTTAGGAATAAAGGCGTACCCAGTTTAATGATTTATTATTTATTTTCATTTTCTGTGCATTGATTTTTGTCTGCATATATGCATGTATGAGGTTGTTGAATCCTCTGGAACTGAAAACAGCAAACAGTTGTGAGTTGTCACATGTGTAGTGGGAATTTAATCTGGGTTCTCTAGAAGAGCAGCCAGTATCCTTAATCTCTGAACAATCTCTCCATCCTCTAAATGTATAGTTTTAATCTTAAATCAGATGCTCTCCCATGCTTCAGGCCTCGAATCGTGTATGTATGTGTATGTTGCCGTAAACATTTGTTGATAAAACTCAGCAGGTTGAAAGCAATCTTAACCAACAAATATCCCTAAATGTTGGAAACAACGTGCAGATGTAGGATGTTAGTACCTGTGCGTGGTTTGAGCGCTGTGTGAGTCAGCTGGGTTAGCAAATAAGTGACTCCCCTACAAAACTCAGTTACAGATTTCTGTAAAGAAGCCTTCACTTCTTCCCCCTACCAGGTGTTCTATGCTGTTCAAAAAGATACAGAGCCAAGCTATTTAGGGAATGCACTGGTTTAGAACAGACACAAGCACAGATTCAGAACAGAGACAAGCAACAGGAACAGACAGGTGAGTCATACGTAAGAGATACGCTATACACAGGCCAATAACAACAAATTGCAATTAGATGTTAGAGGCAGGAGGAGAAGTAAAGAATTCAAATTTGAAATCACTCAGATCAACTAATCCAATAAGTTGCTTTATTTTTGTTGCTTAATTGAACACCAATGTGGGACCAAAATATTGTTTGTCTTTACTACAGTCTCTAGTTAAGTATTTTGTTCATTTGTGCACAGCACCAGGTTCAATCCCCAGAACTCCCCTGGGAATTGACTCTGGATGCAGAAATGATTACTACAAAAGGGTAGAATCACCATGCAAATACAGTACTCAGTTTAAAAGTTTGGATCTGAATCAGTTGGGAAAGCAAAGATTGATAGTATTATATGCATTAATAATAATGATCTTATTACAATAAGATATCAGCTACTGTAGAGGGAAGGAAAAGCAGAGTGAGACTAGTCTTCAGTATTGAGAATGGAGAAAAGTGAATCTGAGGAAAGCAGTCAGAGTGGGGAACAATTAGGGTAAAGGGAGGTGAAGAGAGAGTCATGGCTAAAAGCGGAATGGACAAGGAGGTTAAAAACGTGCATTCCACCATCTGAAGTGCCTGCTCTCAGGAAGTTGACAGACAGAGATCATCACAGAGCAGGTTAGCCCATCTTCTCTGGGAACGACTATCAAAAGGAAAACAAAAATAGAAAGAGTCGAGGAAAAAGGAAGAGAAGAAAAGAAAGGAAAGGGAAAAGAAGGGGTTAGGAGAGAAAAAAAATGAGGGCAATGAGAACAGAGCAAAACAGCTAGCCTGCTAGGCTGAGATGGAATGTTCAATAAAGAAGGAACTTAGGTGATGGATGGAGGAGCGGTCTGAACATGGTCTTTTACTTCCCTGCTGGCTGGAGGCTTAATTCTTAGGCATTCTTTACTGTACTCCCAGTCACATCACTTTGTGGTACGAATCACAGATCTATCAGAGGGAGGACATTCATGGGTAAGGTCACTTCTTCAGGTCACACTTTTGGCTCGTCTTTCAGGAGTCAGGCTGCGTAAGGCCAGGCCCTTGGTTGACCTTTCTGATGCCTGATACACTAACTAAAATTTGCGGCAGCATTCCCTCCAATTTTGACTCCAATCAGATTTCACCTCACATCGTTGGATAGTTTTTAGTCAAGGTTTCTTTCCTCCAGTCTAGACGTATCCTTCATTGCTTTGATTTCATTGTGTAGGTCCACCATACTTTTTGACCCTGTATCCCCAGAGGCACAGATTTAGTAGGCGTCTTTTTAGAGAATGGCTTCATACTTCTGCTCTGGCTAAATGCTGATAAGACATGGTTATCCCAGAGTCTTTCTTCAGCAGCCACCATAACACTTTTGTCTCCTCCCCTTTTCTTTCTCTTTTAAATATTCATTACTGGCAATACAGTGTTGATGTTCTAATGCTCTGTCTTAGTTGCTATGGTTATCACCTCTCACTAGAAGGGGGAGCTTACAGATTATGACTAATCCTCTGATATAGACTTTGGGTTTTTCTGGTTTCTAAAGATTTCTAGTTTACTTTGGCATTCAAACTAGAGACTTTCAATTGTCAGTGTGCCCTTTGACAATTGTCACGTAACCCTGATTTTATTCCCCGGAGATCAGCAGACTCTGTCTGTATGTTGTATGCCATCTTCTTTCCCTCAGTTCCATCCCTGCTTTTTTCTTTTTCTCTTTTGTCTTTTAACCTTTCCTTTTATTTTTATCTTGCAGGACCACACAAAACATCCCAGAGCCCACTTTTGACCATGGGACCAAAGTTTCTTTATCTTAACAAAGTTTAATAGATAATCTACGTTGGTTTAAAATACCAAGTATAATAAAGCATCCCTTCATTTACGCAATGATTAGAATATGGCATCATATGTTTCTCTTCTCTGGTAATAATGAACTTTTAAAAAATCCTCCTTTCCAATGTACAGGCTACTGTGAGCTATGCCTGCAGTGGAGGATTTATTTGATAAATGTCATTCATTTATACTTGTTTATAAGACCCAGATTTCTCCAGCATCTTTATAATGTAGTTCCCTAGTTTCTTCTCACTTTGAATTGAAAGAGCTTTTACTATGGTTCACAGATTAATCTGTTGAACTTTAAAGATAGGATTCGTCTGTGATTTTAGAATTCTGACTATCAGAGTCCACGGAAGCCTATCTGTGTCTTCTCCCAGTCGTAGGCTGACTCTGCAGATCCCAATGGTTTTTGATCACATCCTTCTATTTTGGAATGTGTTGGACATCCTGTCAGCTGCTGTTGCTTTTGGAGCTCCCTACATCCTTTTGCTTTGCTTTTCTTCTCTACGCTCCCCTGCTCTTATGAGGGTTTGGGGATTTACAGGTTAAATGTCAAGTGCCCAAATCTTTCACAAATCATCCACTATTTTCCAGTAGACAAACCTGGCTTATGTAATGGAGAAGAGACAGGAGGGAAAACAATAGCAGGCAGATGAAATGCTATGGGCTACAGAGAAGGATTGGCTTGGTTCTGGCCGCTGTGGGAGAAGTACTAAGAAGAAATCCCCTTTGAAATGTGTTATTGTTATTGTTATTATTATTACTATTATTACCTTTAATCTGTGTGGGCACATATGTGATGTGAAATATCCTCCTGTATATGTGTTGCTTTTGTTGGTTAATAAATAAAACTGTTTTGGCCAATGGCTTAGCAGTGTAAAGCCAGGCAAGAAATCCTAACAGAGATATATAGAGAGAGTAGGTGGATTCGGGGAGATACCATGTAGCTGCCAAAGGAGAAAGATGCCCAGAACCTTACTGTTAAGACACAGCCTCGTGGTGATACATAGATTAATAGAAATGGGTTGATTTAAGAGCTAGCTGTAGCTAGGAATATGCCTAAGTTATTGGCCAAACACTGTTGTAATTAATAAATTTTTTGTGTGATTATTTGGTTCTGGGTGGCCGAGAATGAAAAACCTATCTCAATTTACACTCATGCCCATGCACTCTCATGCGTGTGTTTGTGTGTGTGTGTGTGCGCGTGTGTATGTGTGTGTGATATGCCTTTACAGACTCCTTTTCTGTCCTCCAGGAACTGTTTCATTGGAAATTTGTCCAGTTTCTTTCGGCAATGGTCCCACTTAGATGAACTTAGATTTTTCCATGTTGAGTTATTGTATCTCAGTTACAGTTTCTATTGTGGAGACTCTGCTGTAGAGGCAGGAGGCTGCCATCCACCTGCTGAGGTACTGTGTGTTGCCACCTCCTCCAGCCCTATACATCCCATCCTAGCAAAGGTTGGTGGTTATTATTCTCAGGTGCCCTCCAAGCCTCTGGTACCAGGGGTTTTGGTTCTCTTACTTACTCTTCGTTGGCTTTTCTAGGATTAGGAAGCGCTACCCCTTCACAAAGGGCCAGGTGTGAATGGTAAAGCCACCCCAGTTCCTCTTATAACCCATTACTGACTTTGGGATTGAGACTTGGATAAAGCTCCACTCTGATTCTTTATGTCAGCCTGAGATCAAAGTCCCTCCGTAATTGCAAATTTTAAGAGGTATTATTCAAGAAGGACAAATAACGTGGAGTTGAGATTGGAGAGGGGAGGAATATCTTGTTACCATTTCAGAATTCTCTCTTTAAAATCTTTCTACCTTAAATAGTTTTTAAATTCCCAGAATCTGATTAATTTCTATTTTTCATTCTATATAGCATATGCATGGATTCCACAAATCTTACTAATGTATTGCTACTTTAATATTCATGGATAGAATTATAAAAATTAAGGCGTGCTGTTTTTCCTTCATCTCAGTGGCTGGGCTTTAGATTGCTAGCTGCCCGGCGACTCTGACTGTCTCCTGGGAGAGTTCTGTTTCCCCAGACAATGACTCTGTTGCTGCTAAAGGAAGCTTTAATTAAACCTTATCCTTCTAATAAAACTTTGATTCACAGGCAAAGGTGCAAACCTGCCATCTCAGAGAGTTAGAGTAGCAACTGGCTAACTTTCTCTCTTCGCTGGCATCCCCAGAAGCCTTTTTGACCTTCCACACTGCCCCAAGTGAAAAAGCTACTCTACCCTCCTCCCTGCTTGCCAACTAGTTGCTAATCTGTGAGCCCAGGTTAATTTTATTTAAGTCAATGCAAATGCAACACATCTTTACATAGTGAAACAAATATTCCACAACAAAGGGGCTAGGAAGATTTTGCAAGAGCAAGAGCTCTTGCTCTGAAAACTTGAGGACCTGAGTTCAAATCCCTAATACCCATGTGAAAGCCATGCATTGTCAGTATTTATGATTTACAGTGTGTCTCTTCTGTTTTTTTTTAAGCTTTTCATAGTTTGTTCTCAACTGACAGCCTACCTCTGAGTAATAGTGATAAGTTTTAGAATATAATGACCAGTCAGTTACATGTTTTACTAAGCATTTGAATAACCTGAGTGTTATTCATGGTAGGCAAGTCCAAGGAAAGTAGCAGATACAGACTCCAGATTTGGAAGCAAATATTGTAGGAGAATTGGAGTCTTGCTATGGGCATGGCAATAATGAAACAGAAATTTCTCAGTGTATGGAAGTGTGAAGTGTGGAGGCATCAACTTCCTTTCATTTGTTCCTAGAATGATCTTGTTGACAGAGTGTGTGTGGATGATCTACAGCACTTAACCTTGACTTGAAGATTGTTTCATGACTCATGGTGCTTAGAAATTCTGTTGAAATTCAACTCCAATCATCCTTCAAGTGAATCTTTTTCTAAACTTATTTTAAGCAATTGATTTTACAGCAACAATACATTAATCTTTCTTTGTGATGTCAAAACCATTATTAATAATAAAGTCTTTGTACATAGTACTCTGAGTAACCTACGATTCCATCATAGGATATATGGCACACACAGTTTCACTGTCGGCAAGACAATTATTGAGGAAAATATGTGCTTTTATATTTTCCTTTTCTAAAAAAAAAGAGTATTCTCTCTGTGTTTTTTAAAAATTCTGTTTCAGTATCCAACTGCCCTTCCTTCAAATGTGAAAAAATATGAGAAAGGTCTTTTAACTATTGAACAGTAAATTTAAAAATCCCAGAGAAGGATTATACAAAATAAGAATTGATCTAACTTTTTGATTTCAGTCATGAAAAAAAAATTCCTGTTTCTAAACAGTATAATTAATCCTTAACATTAAGTTTTGTAACTTTGGGCTTTTCTGAAACTTTTGATTATGGTTGAAAAATCCAGATTTTTTTCTAATGGGGGAGTGTATCTATGAATATGATGATTTATGTTATTCATGGCTCATATTAAGAAACAAAATAAAATCTAGAAAGACTCTTAGCTCTCAGTCCCTCAATTGTTGGTAGTTTTTAGTAATGAGCATGTAACAGTCCAATCAGTGATTCATTCACAAAGGGGCCACTTCAGGTTCGTGATGCCTTGCCACTTTCAATGTCCTTTTCAACATAATGGACTTTATGAGTTCTTCATGTACAAACAGAGAACAGTGGAATATATACATATATATGTATATAGAGATAGATAGAT
>LOEQ01010419.1:49129-79310 GCA_001685075.1 Bramus lutescens | reverse complement strand
GGTTATGGGAGCAGGGAAGTAGATATCTTAATTAAGGGAGCCATTTTAGGGTTGGCAAGAGTCTTGACTTTGGAGGGGATCCCAGGTTTCCAAGGAGATTGTTCTTTGATCAGCTGAGAAGAGGGCGCCTCAACTGGCCCCATCCTATAGCCACACTGATGAATATCCTGTACTGCATCTTGACCTGAGTTCCCCCTCTTTCTCTTCTCCCAGTCTCTCCCCTCCACATACTCTTTCCTTAAGATCTACTCCTCCTCATAGGCCTTCCAGGGATAGCAACTAAAAATAGCATAAAAAGTTATAATAAAACTAGACACAAAACCCCTCATATTAAGACTGGATGAGGCAACCTGGTAGAAGAAAAGTGGTCCCAAAAGCAGATTAATGAGTCAGAGAAACCCCCTGCCCTGACTGTTAGCAGTACCACAGAAAGCCCAAGCAATACAATGATAACATGTATAGAGAGGACGTAGGTCACATATAGGCTCCTTGGTTGTTGGTAAATTTCTGTGAGCCCTTTTTGGCCCTGGTTAGTTGATACCAGTTCTTGTGGTACTGTGTCCCTTCTGCTCCTACAATCCTTCATCACACCCCTCTGCAAGATTTTCCAAGCTTGCCTAATGATTTGCTGTGGGTCTCTGCATCTCCTTCCACCAGTTGTCTTTCATACCTCATTAAACTCTGACCTTATGATCCCTGCCTGTCAATTACATTTTTTTCACTGAATAGTGGCAAATTTGATGTACAACTTTTTCTATCATCCTCTTAAATCATGTTTGTTTTTTTTCACAATCATTGTGGGCATGTCTTACATGAGAATGGAGTTAAGTTTGTGCAGATGGTAGACAGACTGGCATGCACTATAATATTGTTACTTTCAGTTTAATATCTTCAGTTAATTTTAAGTGACATTTTAAATATTACCAAACTCAATCCTGCAGGAGGACTTTTACTTTTCTTGCATAATTTACTGTATATTTTTATAATAATTGAAAATAGGGTCAGGAATCCAAGCATATACCAGAATGAGTTCCTTGAGCATGTGGAACATAAGAAATAGTGGAAAAGCTGAGTGTGGTTGAGGACATTAAAGCACAGTGGAGAGGTATGAAAACAGGACAATCCGTAGGGTTTTCTGGATAACTAGTACAGCCAACCTATGAGTTCCACGTTCAGTGAGAGACTGTGTTAGAGAGTCACAGAGGAAGACATCCAAGCTACATGTATAAGCAAACATAACACAGAAACATATATACACGCAAACACCACATCCACAAAATTTATAAAAAGATACTAGTTAAATTTTTACTGTCAATATTGAAAATAATATTCAGTGAGAAACTAAGAAATTTGTTTAGCTTCTATCTGACAAGGTAGTTTATAATGTAATTATGAGACTGTTTATTATCACATATTCTAGACTGCTCTGTTATCCTGACTTATCGTGTGTTTCTCTAGTTGTACATGGAATATTTTGAAGTAGCTGCTTGGGGAAGGTGAGTGAGAATGCTAAAGTGCCTTTTAAAATATGTGCACTGCTTGTGTTCATGTGCATCCTTAGCTACCACTTGAGCTTTACAGAATTTAGCCCTATATGGAATTTTTTCACTTGCCATGGGATATATTCTCATGTGACATTATACAGGCAGACACAGACATAGCATGTCTGGCACCTAGAAAGGTTTGTCCTCCACCAGCATTCCCAGGAGTGAGATTTCTCTTTCCAAAGATGTTCCAGGGGGCCAAGTTTCAGAGGTTGGCTCTTCTCTATTCTGCCACCATCAACACAGAAATCTTCTTTACTCTTTGTTCCTATGTTATTATTTTATTTTTATATTTCTAGGACCAACAAACCAGACAGATAGATACAAAGGAGGAAAGATTTTTTTTTGGCTTATGGACTCAGAGGGTTCAGTTCATCATGGTGCAGTGAAATGGATGAACAATTTGTCTCCTATCATGACAGACTAAGGAATAAAAAGAAGAGAATGCTATTATTGTGTTGGCACTACACTTTCCGTCACCCTTTTTTTCCCCTTCAATTCTTCAGTATCCCTCAGGTGGTATAACCTGTGTTTAGGTTCTTTCTCCTTCTTCTCCCCTTCTTTGGAAATATCTTCACAAAAATACCAGAGTAGAAAATGTTATACAATCATTCAAAACTAACAACCATTAGAACAAGGTATATACAAGACTGCTCCACTACACATTCCCCTTGGCTCATACCCTCACTGTCAGTAAAGTGGTGAACCATTGTCATTTCAAGAAATAAAACTCATTCACAATCATGCAAGTCTACAACGACTTAAATATATAATGAAGAGGTGATGGCTCCGTTGGTAAAAGACTTTATCTCCAATTCAAAGGCCCTAGACCCCATAGAATAGAAAGAAGGAATCTGCTGAGAGTTGCTTTCTCATTTCTGTGCCAGCAACATGTCAAGAGAGTGTGCATGTGCGCATGCACACACAGACACTCACAAATAAATAAATAAATGGAAAACAAATAAATATGAAAATATGAATGCTAATTAAAACTGCTGGAAATCTTCCAAATATAAAGGCAAGTAGAGATTATTCATTACCTTTAAAATAATGATTATTTTCTGGTGATTTTTTATTTTTATTTGCTTGAAACAAGCATGTCAAGTCTGGATATTGTTCTTATAATGCTGAACTTTCAATTCATAAATCTTGTCATTTAAAAAGATTATCACAAAACAGGAAGTATATGTTAAATTTTGTTATCCCAATTTTGTTATTATTTTTATGTAATTTTTTACTAACGTTATTTAGCATATTTAGAAAGCTGAAATAAATTATAAATCTGAAAGCTATGAAATGCAGACAATTGAAGAATCAGGAAACAAATATTTAACCCCAGTCTATGTCGGATATTGGCTTTAGCTATCATTTGAAATATTAGTAACTAAAACCAAGGTGTTCTAAAAAACACAAGAGTGAAAACTTTTGTTTAACTCTTTTTCTGTAATGAAGGTTAGAGTATTCCATCATTTTTCAGATAACAACTTTGATAGCTACACAGGAAACTACTACTTATTTTTCAGTAATGTTCTCCAGTTTTGAAAAGTCACGTAAGAGTGACTCCATTATTCTTTGCTCTTGACTAGTGTTAGAAAAATATCTCTGAACTAGTAACAACTAACAGTATATGATTGTAATCTCACATCTAAAAAAACAATTTTGATGCAGTTAATATCTTTGATACAAGCTACAAAGTTTTACTTTCTCAGCATAATTAAGTAGCATATTACTATTGGTATTATGAGAGTAGTAAATTATGAGTTTTAATATTTCCTAATTTCAATTCTGTACTCCCTGGAATAATAAGAGAACTGGTATCAGTAAATGACAAATCCATAACACATAAAAAACGATGTTTTTTAGAACAATTTACTCATGTTTCTGGGATTCTTTATGAAAATTAGGAAAGCTACATAATGATTCAGGGTTTCAAGTTGATGGCCATTTTTTGTCACAAGTTTATGCATGTGCTTCACACAACTTTATTGTATAGTGTAATAAATGTCATCACATGCAATGCATAAGGCATAATTTTATTTGAGTCAAGAAAAAATTTTGCACCCAAGCATGGATAGAAATATAAAATCAGCAATTTTATTTGGCTAGGTTAGATCAGTCTTTGGGAATACTGATTTTCATGTCTTTGCAAACATGGCAGTCCGTTGATAAATGCGTATTTTGATGTAATGCCAACTATCTATGGAGACTCACTTGGACACATTGCTTTGCTCTGGAACTGTATCACATAGATCAGTTATCTGTAGGACTTAATACATGATTTAAACATTTTAGAATATGTAATGAGATTAAAAACATTTTTTTGCAATTGTTTTCACATGCCAGAAAAGCACAATTAAATGGTCGGATGGCATTTAGGAAAGGAAATCAGTATGAGCACAATTTCAAGGAGACTTCTGAAATAATATGAACCTTAAGTAGAGACGCTGCAGTGAGGAGAAGCTGTTGAGGAAGGAAAATTGGTCCCAAAATAGAGCAAAGAAAAAACAGGCCATGAATTGGAACTGTCTGTCACAGAGGAGTCATTAAACATTGACTAAGCTTTGTTGAATATGTACTGCTCCGCCATCTTTGCTCTGCACTTTCTAGGTAATCTTACAAGTATGGAAATCCCCCCTGCACTAATAGTTTGAAAAAAAGAGACTGTCTTTCTGTTTTCTATTATCATGCCAGCTTGTAATTTGTTCATGGATTACTCTATAAATAAAGGAATATAAAGTAAAGGATGCTATAAATATCAGGACAAGAACAAATAAATATAAATGTGCTTTAATGTTTGAAGCAGTCCTTTAAAATAAAAACATATCACTTCATGTGAGCTTCAGCCTGCACAAGAGCTGTTTAAAAAAAGACGTTGTTCAAATATTTTAAATGCTTAACAACTCTTAGCCAGTTTCCTCTTTCACATCTGGCACAGGTCCGATACCTGTGGAGCACGGAGTGGAAAATCATCAATATTTCATTTTAATGAGGAGTAGAATACACGTGTCTTAAAGAACACGTGAATGTTGCGCTTTTGCTGCATTTTGAAAAGCTCCCATAGCTACACAAGACCTACAGGAACTCATCTGGGCCCCTTACACAATCCTTAGCTGATTGCATGGATTGGCGTTTGAGGCAGCTGTGGAGGCGAATTGTTTTGCATCTGAATATGAATGAATTTTCGTGAGGTTACATAGCTTTTGTCGATAAACCTGGAGAAAAAAACGCTACACCTGTGCTCTCTTGGTATTGTGCAGCTTCCTAGATGGCAGTACTTCGTAGATTAAAGTGCATCGTTGCAAACTTGTTTTCTGACAGATTGTTGCTTTGGCGTTGTCCCATGTGCTGGAGAAGCAGAAACTCTCAAACGAAGTGCTCAGCAAATCTTGAAAGTGATAATGTCAGAAAAGAAACGCCTCAAAGTTTCATGGAAATTTCGAGGGAAAATATTGTTGGGAAAAGATTTTCAGGACATAGAATAAAATGCAGATTGAGAAATGTAAGCAAGTAGACTCCAAGACAGTGAAAGAGTGACTTTCGGTAAAGCACCTGAGTCCAGAAACTATCCTCTGTGAGTACACGCAGTGTGCAAAGCCCCTTTATCAGCACAGCCAAGTTAATTAAACCCTTTTAAAAAACCTTTCTTTTTTATCATCCTCAGTGGTTGATTATCTATTGTGACATTATTACTGTTATTATTATTATTATTATTATTATTATTATTATTATTAGTTTTTCGACGCAGGGTTTCTCAGTAGCTATGGAGCCAGTCCTGGAACTCTGTAGACCAGGTTGGTCTCGAACTCACAGAGATCCTCCTGCTTCTGACTCCTGAGTGCTTGGATTTAAGGGGTGCGCCACAACGGCCTAGCGTGACATTATTTTTTGAAATAAGGTATTGTATTCATTTTCTTTCTCTGCCCTTGCATGATGTAATACAGGAGGTGGTATTGAGCCTATCAGACTATATGAATTTACCCAATGCAAAAATACATGAAGTCTCTGAATCACTTTGGTTAACTGATAAACAGTGTGTGCTTGTTTTTGTGACTTTTAAGGCACACAATTTGTCTTTCACTTTAATCCAGGGGTGTTGGTTATCGCTCTTAGTGGTCATATACCTCTTTGTCTCACGGTACTAGGGTGAAGTGCAATCTTCATTCAGCAAGATAAAATCCCTCGTGTTAATTGGGAATATTTTATTTTGCTGAGCTCATTGCTGTTTGATTTCAGGCTAGACAGATTCAGAAGTTAACTACGACTCAGCAGGTAAAATGCTTACCACAAAAGCTGAATGACGAGAGTTCCATGCCCGGATTCTACACAAAGGTCAGAGGAGGTATTACACTCTACTAAGGTATCCTCTGACCTGCCTTCATATACTGTGAATTATGCATACCAATCCCTTAATCAAACGTCTCTCACACACACATGCACACGCACACACATACACACACACACACATGCACATGCACACCACTAATAATAAATACCTTTGAAAAAAACTAACCACTCTGCATCCTCAGTGATACTGTTTTTATGAATTCGTTTTTATTGGGCGACCTTGATGTTTCTATTTACTTGCCTTATTTATTTTTTCTCATATACTTTGAAATTGATCACAATCTTTCCTACTTTTAAGTTTTTCATTATTATTATTATGCATTAGTGGATTGTTTAAAACCTCTCAATTCTTCAATCAATAAGATTAACTCCTATTATTTTTCTCCTAAACTATAAAACGAATAATATTTTCACTTCACTTGCTCTCCAAATTTATATACTTTTTGCTCTTTTATTTAATATAATCCAACAAGTTGGGCTACATCATTATAGACTATAAATCTGTAAATGATAAACTCTAATTATTACTGTTTTTTTCCTTAAACTCTGATTCTCATACTTTTCCGTCAAGCACATTACCTACTCATTCATTCCTTCAGCCCAACTTAGTATTCTTTTTTGCGTCTTGATTATATTTTGAATTTTTTCTAATTTATTAAGTGTAATTTAAACTAATTTTCATGCTAGGCAGATTTTAAAGATGACCCCCCAATGACTTTTTTTCTTCCATAATTCTCTTCTCTAAATGGGGTTTAAATTATGAACGTGATGTGCTGGTGTTCCTCGTCTGTCTTGTATGGCACAGACACTTTCAAGGAAGGGAAGCTCTGCTCTTGGGCTAATAACATTCTGCCAGATCATCAAAATGAAGAGATTGCATTAGTTGGCTGCAGAAATTGAAACTGAAACGTATCCAGGGCTTAGGAGTATGGTGATATCTGGGTGTGAACCATGCTCTGAGTGGTGACGACAATGATTAGGACACCTTTGAAGGAAGGTCCAAGAGCCCCTTTAGAAGTTAATAGAGACCTCAGCCACCAGAATTTAGGGACTCAAACTCCACACTAGGAGAGACTGGGTGCTTCAGTAACAAATGGTAGTCAGAAATATTCTATTAAATGGTCTATTTTTGTTACCATTTCATTTTAGTCTTGGGAGAACATAGGCAGTGAACCTAAGAAAGACTGACTGTTCTGTGATCTGCACTACAGTGAGACAGGTAATGGGTGATTTGAAGGATCAACAGGTGATTGACAGTTCTCTGACAAGGTTCTGTTATTGATAATCTCTCCCCCCACCTCTCAGCTTTTTGAGCAGGGTTTCTTTGGATAGCAGCCCTAGCTGACTAACTCTGTAGACTAGATTGGACTCGAACTCAGAGATCTGCCTGCCTCTGCTTCCTCAGTGTTGCGATTAAAGGCATGTGCCACCATCACCCAGATCCATATTTATTTTTATATTTCAATTTAATTCAAACTACAAAGACTTTTTTAGGGTTTTTAACCAATGTTAAGTAAATTTGACTTTATTTTGAATCCTTCGTACATTTTCTGTTTGTTGTAGAATTTCAATTGTTTACACAGTAACCTATTTAGTAGAATCTATTTTCTTTCTTTTTTTATTGAGCTCTACATTTTTCTCTGTTCCTCTCCCTGCCTCTCCTCTCCCCTTCAACTCTCTCCCAAGGTCGCCATGCTCCCAATTTACTCAGGAGATCTTGTCTTTTTTTTCTTCCCACGTAGATTAGATCTATGTATGTCTCTCTTAGGGTCCTCTTTGTTGTCTAGGTTCTTTGGGATTGTGATTTGTGGGCTGCTTTTTTTTGCTTTATATTTAAAAACCACTTATGAATGAGTACATGTGATAATTGTCTTTCTGTATCTGGGTTACCTCACTCAAAATGATATTTTCTGACTCCATCCATTTGCCTGTAAAATTTAAGATGTCGTTATTTTTTTCCTGTTGTGTAGTACTTCATTGTATAAATGTACCATATTTTCCTTATTCATTCTTTGGTTGAGGGGCATTTAGGTTGTTTCCAGGTTCTGGCAATGACAAACAATGCTGCCATGAACCTAGTTGAGCACATGCCTTTGTGGCACAATTGAGCATCCTTTGAATATATACCCAAAAGTGATATTACTGGGTCTTGAGGAAGGTTTTTCCTAATTTTCTGAGATATCACCACACTGACATCCAAAGGGGCTGTAAGAGCTTGCATTCCCAACAGCAATGCAGGTGTGTTCCCTTTACCCCACAGCCTCTCCAGCACAAGTTGTCATCAGTGTAGTAGATTCTATTTTCATTTTTGCTACATCTTTCCTTTCCTCTTCCTTCCTACTTTCTTTATTGCTTTATTAGTCTTTCTATTGTTCTGAAGAGACATTATGACCATGAAACTCTTATGAAGGAAAACTGTTAATTGGGTGTCTTACAGTTCAGAGGTTCAGTCCATTATCATCATGGTGGAACATGGCAGACTGCCAACAGACACAGTGCTGGAAAGATAACTGACAGTTTTAAATTTTGCACTAGTGATAGAAAGTGAACTAAGACACTAGGACTGGTTTTAGCGTATATGAGATCTCAAATTGACACATTTCTTCTCACAAGGCCATACCAATTCCAACAAAGCCATGCCTCCTAATACTACCATCTTCTATTAACTTTTAGGGACCAATTACATTCAAAGTACCACACTTTCCTCTTTTTCCCTCTCTCCCTCCCTCCCTTCCTCCATCTCTCCTTCTCTCCCTCAATTTCCTTCCTTCCATCTTTTGTTCTTCCTCTGCCATCTTTCTCTTTTCTCTTGGCTTTCATCTATTGTCATTTTAGGTAATTTGACATCATAATTTCAGAATTTCCATGTCAAAGTCCAAATATAGTAATCTTAATTGCATTATCTTTCAATCTTAATTTAAGAAAGCAGTTTCTAAATAGAACATAGTTGTAAATCTATTTCCAAGGTATTGTATTTCAAGGTTGCACTGTTCCTTTAGCAGCTGAAGTGGGTGTAGAATAAGATCAGTAGAAAAGTGGCACTTATCCTTACGGGACCTTCATCTTCACTGCTATTAACCTGTGAATTTGGGTCTTTATGTTTACTTAAGGAATTGTGATGAAGGAATAGGGAGCTGGCAGGATATGGAGGAGGATGAGAGAAGGCAGTGTGAGGGAGGTATGTGCAAATGCAATCACAGTTCAGTGTATACAAGTAAGATGTCAAACTATCTTTAAATTAATTAAATAAAATGAAAAGGATATTGCATATTACAATGCTCCACATACTTTTTTAGGCAGATAAGCAGTACAAATATAAATGTCACTAATGTATTGTTGCAAGTTTTATACAAGTCTTCTAAGGCAATCTTCTAAGGTATTCAGTTTTCTCTTTTACCAGATTTGTCAGTGAATCCCTGATCATCAACCTGCTTTGCTAGGCAGGTGATGGAGAAGCAATGTGTGTGCAGGGAAAGGAATTATGTAATCAGTCTGGGTTTTGAAAGACAGAGTCATAGGGGTGTGGAGGGTAAATGGTAGAGTGTAATGACCACCACAGAGGTCGATACCTCACTTAAGGAAAAGAAGTGAGAATGGAAGAGGAAGAAGAGAAACAGCTCTTTGATAGTAATAACTTGCTAGATTAAAAGTGTAAAAGAAAGAAGTGTGTTCAGACTTTCCATTTTCTATTTATTTCTTTGTTTGGAGGGGTGATGTAAATACTTGGTTATTTTGACAATTATTTTTTTTTCATTATTTTGAGTTAAAGTATAATTAAATCACTTTCCTCTTTCTCTCTCTCCAAACCTTCAAGTATCTCCCCACACTTCCTCACTAGTTGATGGCCTCTTGTTCTTGCCTATTGTTTTACATACATATTATTCAATATTTCATTTATAGAACTTTTACTAGCATAAAAAGAAACTGGAAAAGCAGGGGATGGTTATGGAATGGCATACGGGGTGCTTCTGTATTTGTGTTGCTTTCATTGGTTATTAAAGAAACTGCCTTGGCCTAGTTGATAGGGCAGCTCTCAGGTAGGCGGGGAAGACAGAACAGAATTCTGGGAAGAAGGGCAGAGTTGCAGATGCCATGAATCTCTGGCATGAGATGGATGCAGGTTAGAATCTTGCCTGTAAGTCACAGTCACAATGTAATACACAGATTTAATAGAAATGGGTTAATCACGATGTGAGAGTTAGCCAATAAGAGGCTAGAGCTAATGGGCCAGGCANCTGTAAGTCACAGTCACAATGTAATACACAGATTTAATAGAAATGGGTTAATCACGATGTGAGAGTTAGCCAATAAGAGGCTAGAGCTAATGGGCCAGGCAGTAATTACATTAATACAATTTCGTTGTGGTTATTTCGGGGGTTACGCTAACTAGGTGCTGGGAACATGGCCTGCTCCTCCTTACTACAATGGAATGCTCCTAAATATCTGTTACCAGATCTATGTTTGTCAGACCTGTTCCATTATATAGATTTGTGTAGGTGGAGGTTGTTCATTTGTTTCCTGGCCACCCAAACTGAAATAATAGCACTTAAACTATATATAAATTAATTGAGACACTGCTTGACCAATAACTCTAGAGTATTCCTAGCTAGTTCTTACTTTTTAAATCAACTATTTCTACTAACCTGTGTATTGTCATGTGGTTGTGGCCTACTGGTAAGGTTCCATAAACATTTAGCATCTGTCTCCTGTGGCAGCTACATGGCTTTTCTCAGACTCCACCTATTCTCTCTTCTTCTATCCATTTGGAATTCCCACTTGCCTTTTTTTGGGCTGCAATAGGCCCAAAGCAGATTTTCATTAACCAATGATATTCAAACCACACAGAAGGGAATGCAACATCACCTCACCTTTTTTGTCTAAATAAAAAAGGTTTTAACTTTAACATAGCAAGATTACATACAAGAAAACAGTTATTAAGCAAGAATTATAGTTGCAATAATTATATATCCCTTATCTTTTATCATAACTAAAGAAAACTATATCTATCTATTTTTGAACTCCATAAAAGACTCCAGAAGTGTATAATATTACCTAAGTAAACAGGAAGTGCATTATAAGCAGCTTTCAAAACTCTAGAATTGACAGAGACATCTTACTGCCTGGACCTAAAGCTCTTCTGTAACACTGGGGTACCCATCTTCAGCCTACAAGCCCATAGTGTCTGGGAGATTTTTCCATAAAGCAGGAAATTTCAACAGCAGTTCCACCTATAATGGTAATTATAATGGTACTTTGTCCATCACTTTCTTCTGTGTCCTGCATCATGTCTGGCAGACTCTTTCATGAAACAGGAACCCTAAAGACTGTCTCAACTTTAGCCAAGTTCAGCAGTCATTTTTCTATGAGTCCTGCATATCCAATTCATACAGCATACCATCAAGCATCAAGCAGTCCAGGCAAGAGCAGTTTCTTGCCCAGATGGGTAGAAAACTCCATAAGGAGACCCTTTGATGCCCATCATCCTCTTGATGTATTCAGTGCTGCCAGGAGCAGATGTGTCTCATCCTCATGAAAAGTCTAAGTTCTTAACATATTTTGTGTGAAATATTCTGTTAAATCTTTGAGATGTTTTAAGAATAACTACCCATCTGAAATATATCTCTGTACATCTAGATAATCTAATTAACATGACTACAAACTTGACTATTATAAATGACTATCTATTAACCTATATTTCTTAATTATACATTATATTTTTAAATGAGCTGCACAAGCACAATACCTTATTCAAGAGCAGAAATATACATATAACAAAACTATCCTAAAATGTGTATCGCTAGACCAATATCCATACCAATGCAATGTATTCATCTCTATAGCATATCCCCCTCTAAGTGTAAACAAGCATTTATAAAGAATATTTGGGAATCTGGATGTAGTTCTTTCCAAACTACTTCCTGATTTTTGTTATTTGAAGTAACTTTGGGGGCTTATGGAGACCTTTCAGGGGGGTCTTGTTTCATCAAACTGTTTTAGTCTGGAATGAATCCACAGATTCTCATCTTCTGTGGAAACAAAAGCAGAAACTCTTTTCCAAAGCAACATATCCTTAAACCCAAAATTTGAAGTCAAGATACCTTTAAAATACATATATTGGTTTAGCTTAGCAGCCTGTACAATGAAATGTCTTTTTGCAGTTAGCCCATCCACAGTCAAAAAATTTAAAGAAAACACAATAATATACATATTTTAGACTCTTTGTTTATATTACATCTTTACAATGCTTATTTTCCTTACTCTATTACTTTTTCTACAGGTTTAACATTTATTATCTTTACTCTTTTAATCTATGACTGTCTGTGCTCTTTTATATTATAATTGTTTATACTCTTTTTAATCTTCTTTTGAAGCCTAAGTATATTTATGCAACATTGTAACCCATTCAGAGTTCATTTTATCCACATTTGTCTTTATTGCAAATCTCTAATAATTTTCTGACCCGGAGAAGTCTGTCACCAGCAGAAGCTTTGAAGTTTCAAAGTTTTGTGCTATGACATTCCCAGTGAACTCTCTTTGTCTCTGTCTCTGTCTCTCTCTCTCTCTGTGTGTGTGTGTGTGTGTGTGTGTCTTCCTCTCTCCCCCTCTCTCTCTGCTCCCAGTGCTTATGGTAAAGGATGTAGACACTCGGCACCCTACTCTACCTGCAATGGCTGCTTTGACCACCCTTTCCCACCATGAAAGATTCTTATCCTTCCATAATCTTAATTCCAAAGAGTCAGTTTATTCTTTTCAAAACTCCCAAAGATGTAGAGATCCTATAAGTTACCATTGTTTGTGCTTCAAACACTTGATGAAGTTCATTTAATATCATCTCATATTGATAGCAAGATGGAAGGATCATGAAACAATAAGTGGCAGCAGCACCTGTGCATGAAGGGTAAGAAAAAAATCTACTTTTAATAAGATTAATTTTCTATTCTTAACATTTTTCAGTATAGGGATGGGTGAGTTTAAGGTTAATATCAAGACTAGTACTGTTGTTTAAAGAATAATAATACGCAGACAGAATACTCATCTGACCCATTTAGATGAAGTGTCAGCTCTGGAGACTAACACCAGAGCCCACAGGTTCTTCAGAGCTACATTAAAATCACAAAAGCACCTTTAAACTAGGGACATACCACACTATTATCAGAAGTGAAAGAGAGACACACACACACAGAGAGAGAGAGAGAGAGAGGTCTTGAAAATCATCATTAACCATAACTACAAATGTGAATGAGATCAGGCTGCCATAGCTGTCACCAGGGNNNTTTTCTGATCTGGCTGGATAGGCAGATGTCCCTTTCCTCCCTCATCACTCCATGGAATTCTCTTAGAAGCTGCTCAGCTAGTGTTGAAGAAGTCAATTTTCCACAAGTAGATGAGGACTAGGGTTCTTTCAAGGGTATAGGAGTATCTGTGCTCCTCTGCTAGAACCTCCAAATAGGCTCCCAAGGTCATGGTGTTTTCTCATAGAAGAAGACAAAAACTAATAAAGAGCATCAATGTATTATGACATTATCACACTAATTACTGCATTACAGGGCAGGAATTTGCCCACAATGACAGTGAAAATGAGAATCTTCAGTGACATACTAATTTATTTTAATATTTTAATTTATAGCAATGAATTTACTTCTAATTATCATGGGTAATGAAATATAGACTGACACTTGTTTTAAATTTTTATGTTTTTGTTCACTGGATAAAAACAAATCCTAAAAGTTTCAAAGTGTCAGTATATTTTCCAATACTGTAGTGGCAAACATGAAATTACAGGCTTTAAATGTTCTTTTAGAACATTTTAAAGCAAAACAATCTTTAAAAATGCATTTTACCTCATTACTCAAAAGTTCAGTGCTTTTTCTCAGAATGTAATCTCTATTAAATTGCATATTTCTGGGGACAGCGATATTCAGCACATTACCCCACATCAAAGAAACAACATGCCAAGAACAGGATGTTTCACAGAGGCACTTTAATTTCATGTGTCTGATATGAATTCCTTGACAGAAAATTACTGGAGATTGCTCACAAGAAGCAGAATAATTCATCTGAACCCTAAAAATATATTGAATGTATTTTCCCCATCCATAATTCATCAGAAATGCCTTTCAAAGAGCATTGAGGCTATGGAGTTAAGCAAACCTTATAAAGTCCCAATAAAATTGTAGAATAGGTGACCTAATTCAGAAAGCAATAATAAAAGTTATATTCATTGCCTTTTTTCTTTTAATTTGAAGAATATATATTCTTCCAGTCTCATTAATTCACAGAAATGTCCAGAGGACACTCTGGCTTGAACATGTGAGCTTGTCATCTGCTGAAGTCAGTGGTTCCTCCAGATTAGCCTTTATGAAGTTACCAATATTTCTATCCTTCGGCATAATGTCTGCTTGTCAATGTCTAGATGCAATCTCGGATATTAATGATCTGAACAACCCTTTCAAGATTAAGAACAATTTACTGATGAGCAATCAGGCAGAGGCCCAGTGCTTTTATGTTTCTGAAGGAGGTGTAGACATGGTGGTACAAACTTACAGCCAGAGCTTCTGGAGATGAAGGGACTGGGAAATAATTGAAACCCAGGAGTGCAAGATCAGCCTGGGTCATAGAGAGGCAACTTTGTATAAAATATGACCTCAAAGCTGTAATGTCGTTCAGGCTATATTTGAATTCTTGATCTTCCTGCCTCTTTCAGTCATATCACTTTTTGTAAAAGTTGATAATATACCACTGCTCACCTTTTCCTCAGAAAATACAGGTGGAAAGCCAGTGTGTTACCGTCTTGGACCTCATGATGTTTATACATAATATTTTGCTAAAACAACACATGAAAGGTTCTGACAAAAACAAAAATGTTCAAGAGCAACTTAGCAACAAAAACTGATTAACAACAAAGTGAAACTGTAGCTGAATGTAAGTGGACCAATAGGGAGCTAAAGTGATGCTGATGATTCTAGAGTCTGAGAGGACATAGATGTTTTCCAGAGAGAACCTGGTGAAGGAGATGAACATGAAAGTGCTTGGTGGCAGGGTAGACCTAGATTTCCAATAAAGGAAGTAGTATTGACCAAAGGCTTAATAATAAGATAATTCTTGGAGCCATTTCATGATACCAAAAGTGTAAAGAATAAAATTGTTAAACAAATCCTAAGTTAAGATGCATATACCAATTTAACAAAGCATAGAAAAGATGCTTGTTGCTTCTCAAACATTAAAAAAATGAGGTCAAGTTGATTTAAATTTTCAGATTATGCTAATAAGCAGCAAATTATGTACAAGTCCACCTAATAAAAGGGAATTTCAATGTATATTCTTTTACACATCTATACATATGCATGTCAACTTGTTTATAGAAATATAAATAAAATTTAAAATGCTATTCAAATTCAAAGCCTTCTTGCAACCAATTTTAATGTACCAGTGTGTATTTCTGGCATTTTTATGCTCACATATACATGTACAAATATTTAGAAGTACATTAAATTTATCATATTGGCTTTTTACTAGTTAAAATAGCATTCTGTAAAATATATATAATTAAAATTATACTGTATTCACTTAACAAAATATGTTCTTTTGTTACTTATAATTGTACTTTATACAAACACACACAGTTATTTTGTTATGGTTAGTTATGCAAAATGGAAGTTATGACACACTTGTATATACCTTAAATTTTTTAAATAGCAATTCTTCCTGAAAATAATCTTCTTTAGAAAGTTGGAATATATTTTATGATTCTTTATATATAGCTAATATATATATAATTTTTACTTTGACAATTTATTTTTATCTCTATTTATGATAAATACTATTTCCCACTAATAAACAAAAGCAAAAATGCAATTTCCCTTAAACTAGCTTATAGGGAGGAATTTGTTATTAAAACAAATCTAACAAATACACTTGCCATATGACAGTTTATTTGTGCTTGTATCCACACAAACACATAAACACACACATGAAAAAACATATATACACATGCATATAAATATTATGACAGAAGAGATTTTGCAATCATTGTGATTTAAATATTGTTATTTTATAAGTACTTACAAAATTCATTTTACAAATCTATAATTATTTAGCCAGATTTATTTATATCTCTATATTTCTTTGCGTGTGTATATCTCTATCTGTCTATCTGTCTGACTATCTATCTATCTATCTATCTATCTATCTATCTATCTATCTATCTATCCAGATATCTAGATATACAGAGATAGATATATAAATTTTATCACTGATAGCTGTGATCTAGCTTATCATTTTTAAATTATTGCTTTACATTATATTTTAACACCTATGAAAATAGCTATCATTTATATTTATTTGCAGTGCTTTAATTAAATGTTTCTTCTTGCCTTATTCTGGTATTTAGAGAGAGCAAAATTTATTTTGGTCTACATGATTTAATTAAACATGATCAGGAGAAATTGACATGTTCCATCATAAATAATTTTTCCAAGAACTTTTTATATTTCTGAAACAATTAGATTGTTTCATCCATCATTGTCATATTTGATTTTAGATTTATATTGTTTTTATATTCTTCTAAACAAAAATATCAACTATTTTAGTATACCCCTAATTTTCAAAGAACACTGATGTGGGATTCCTCTCTGTATGCTATGAATATGTTTTATTACCATTAGTTAATAAAGAAATTGCTTTGCTTTATGGCAGGGCAGAATATAACCAGCCAGGAAGAGAGTAGGCAGAGTCAAAGAGATGCCATGTAGCTGCTGAAGGACACAGATGCCAGAACTTTACCTGGTAAGCCACAGCCTAGTGGCAATACACAAAATAATAGAAATAGGTTAATTTAAGATGTAAAAGATAGTTAGGAATATGCCTAAGCTACTGGCCAGGCAGTGTTTAATTAATATAGTTTGTATGTGATTATTTGAGTCTGGCCATCCAGGAATGAAAGGTAGTCTCTGATTATAGGACACTGCTTATCTCACAAGTATTTATTAAAATGAAGCATGCATTAACCCAGAATACAATGTTGATTATTTCTCCCTGTGATGTTGACTTCAGTCTTTTTTTTTTCCTGGGGAACTGTGAAGAATCTGGCTTGTTATAAACATTCCTAAGCATTGTTTTCTGAAATGCAAGACAATGTATAAACATAAGTTATAATGTTTTCTACTATCTGGAATATGCTTGATTCACAATACATTTTCTTCTTATGATTTCCTAATTTTGTTTATTTCTCCGATTCTTCCTTGTGAATAAATTAGTTTTACTAAGCTTTCTGTTATTAGATCTTTCTACATGAGATGTTTTGAATCCAAGGATATTTATGCTAAATATTAGATAAATCATCTCATATTAAACAGCTTGTAAGAAGATGTTGAATTTTTTTCATCTTTATGTGATCTTGTTTTTAAAAATATTTCTTCAGTGCTGGCTGAGGTCTGTTTTTGTGCAAATGAAAAAAAATTATCTAGGCAAAACTACTTTAATCTAAGATGTCTTGTAGAGAAGATGGGAAGTAATCTTGGCTAAGAAAAAAATTGAATAAGAGAGAAAGCAATATTTAGAGGGAATATGAAATGATGTGGTATAGATTTTTTTGAGAAAAGAAACAAATATATTAATTTTTTTCATTTATTTCACATCCTTTCCTCAGTTTCCCTCCCTCTGTCCTTCCCTCATCTCCCTTCTGCCCCTAAACAATCTACTCTTCCTATGTTTCTGCTTAGAGTTGGGCAGGCCTCCCATTGGTGTCGATAACAATATAACAAGTTGAAGTAGGATTAAGCTCATACCCTTGTAGTAAGGTTGAGGAAGGCAATCCAGTACGATGAATATACTCCCAAAAGCCAGCCAAGAATTAGGGACAGGTCCTGCTCCACTGCTAGGAATACCCCACAAGTAGACCAAGCCACATAATTTTACATATATGTAGAGGGCCTACACCAGTCCCCATGTGGGCTCCCTAGATGTTGGTCAACATTTGTGAGCTCTTATGAGCCCAGGTTAGTTGTATCTGTGGGTTCTCTTGTGATAATCTTGACAGGCCTGGCTCTTAAAATTCTCTCTCCAACAGAGATGCCCAGTGCTCATCTCATTAGATGTTCAAAAAGCCTTTGACAAAATCCAATATCTATTCATGATAAAAGTCTTTGAGATATCAGGGATACAAGGAACATGCCTGGACATAATAAGAAGAAATATACAACAAGCAGACAGCCAATATCAAGTTATGTAGAGAAGCTCTAAGCAAGTCCATTAAAATCAAGAACAAAACAGGTGATGGTGGCGTGCACATTTAATCCCAGCACTTGAGAGGCAGAGGCAGGTGAATCTCTATGAGTTTGAGGCCACCCTGGTCTACAAGAGCTAATTCCAAAACAGGCACCAAAGCTACACAGAGAAATCTTGTCTCAAAAATTTAAAAAAAAAGTCAGGAAAAACAAGGGTGTCCAGTCTCTCCGTATCTATTCAATATAGTACTTGAAGTTCTAGCTAGCATGATAAGAAAATAAAAGGAGATCAAGAGTGTGCAAATTTAAAAGAAAAATTCAAAGTATTACTCTTTTCAGATAATATGGTAGTATACATAAGTGAGCCCCAAAATTCTACCCAGGAGCTTTTATAACTGGTGACCAATTTCAAGAATGTGGCTGGATACAAGATTAACTAAAAAAGTTAGTAGCCCTCCTATATACAGATAACAAATTGGCTGAGAAAGAAATCAGGAAAATAACACCCTTCACAATAACCAAAAATAAATACCTTGGAGTAACTCTAAGCAAGATAAAGAACTGTATGACAACAAGAAATTTTGATTCATGTCTCTAATACTAATTTTTTCTCAATCGGCAACTTTTCATAAGAGAAATATTTTACTATCTTTTGATCCACTTCTATTACACATATTTCAAAATTATTTTGATATATATCTGATATTTCATTTGATCAAAAACAGAAGCACAAAAGTCATCATTCTGAAAATTAAGATTATCCTGTATTTGACTATTCTAACAAAACTCTTACTATAGAGGGTCAGTAACATAATGAGAAATTTCACTTTACATTATATTAGAGCAACTATATCCTAAATTGTTTTCTTTATAAATGTTAAATTATAGCCTTAAAAATATTATAATAAATCCTTATACAATAGTCAGATAAAACATTATTGTCAGTAGAAAAAAAGAGTATAAACATAATCTAATCTATCCCATTTCTAGAATTTTTATTCACTATCTTTTTCTTAAATTTGATTTTATTACTTTCACTCAGATGGTTTTGCAATGCATTTGGTTTGGCTAATGCTTGATAATTCCCTAGTATATATATGGAAGTACAAAATAACACTTCCAACCTTTAAGACCAAACACTTCGGTAAATATCACAGATGCCAAATTGCTCTAGCAGGTGCTAAATTGCTACTGGTGTATCACCTTGGGATATGATGAAGACAAATGGAACGTGGCACATTTCCCCAGTATTCCACAATTACTGGAACACCTGTGCTGAACAACATGGTGCTAATGCACCATAAACATCCTTGCAATGCTCAAAGGGCCTTGTCTTTTCACGTTTCAACTTGTTATCAGGGTCGTAATTCAATATGGGCATAGATGTGTTTCACCTATCCTCGACATAGCTAACAGACAATAACATATCAGGTTCACAGAAGTTAACTTTCTACTGTGTCCACATCTGTTTCTGTCTTCTCTTATTTATTTTATAAATCTTTCCTACTCATTTTCTCATTGTGTTTCATCATAGGAGTAGACCTGATTCTCTTCACCTTGGGTGAGCTATCTCTATCTCTCTGCTTTAATATCACAGATCTGTACAGTGTATGCGAGGTGAATGTCGTTATCACACTGTCTCCAGTGCTTTTTTCTTTTATCAATGTCTTTTTGTGAGACAGAGTGTCTTCGTGTAGCTCTGGTTGTCCTGGAACTTGCTTTGTAGACTAGGCTGTGTTTGAACTCACAGAGATCTGCCTGACTCTGTCTCGTGTGTTCTGGGATTAATAGCATGTGCTACCTAGACCTGGCTAGAACTTTTATTTTAGCAAATCATCTTTGTGACATGTAGGGACTGACAGGTCATATGGATGATGTCTTATACTTGGCAGAAATATTCAAAGAGAAACTCCATGCCTGGAGCATATTTGTTAGAGCTCTGGGCTCAACAATTGTTTCCATATGTATTTTAAACCCTTAGATCACTAAAAAAATAAACAAAAAATAAAAAATAAAACCTTAGATCACTAAAAAATAAACACTTCAAGACTAATCTACAAAAGCTTTTTCCAAGACAGACTCCAAATTACAGAGAAACTCTGCCTCACAAAACCAAAACAAAATTAAAAAAATAAAATAAGCACTTCTTTTGTGTGCTTATATACAAATTAAAGTGTTTATGGTGACAGTTATCTTGAATTCAGGTTTTAACTCTTGTTTGGTAGATAAAAACCTTTATTGACATATAATTCACAATCCACTCTATGCAGGAATTAGAAGTGTATAATATAGCTTTTTAGATGTTCTAAAAGTGTATGATAGTGATGATGCTTTCATTTTCAAATATATAAGTCTGAAAAGGAAAGATCTACACCCAGTCCATGTCCTATCAAAGCCTATCTTCTTCAGTTCTAGGTAAATGAGATATACTTCAGATATAAAATGATGTATTCTACATTGTAATTACCAGATAGATCCATCATTTAAGGACTGAGATAAGTAATATAATTGTAATAATCTATCTCTGTTAAGATTAGAAGCAATGGTAGGGAAACAGGAAAAATCTGAGAAGCTGGTTGCTTTATATATAACATTATCCAAATTACTTTTGTGGATTTAATTTGAGTAACGAACGAGGATCTCTATGAACCAACGTTCTATCAAGATTTCACTTGTCCAATTTTATATGTCATGCTTTTTCCTTTTGTTTTCTTGTTTTATTTTTTTTTGAGGCAGGGTTTTGCTTTAGCTTTAGAGCCTGTCCTAATACTAGCTCTAATAAACCAGGCTGGCCTTGAACTCACAGAAATCTGCCTGCCTCTGCCTCTGGAGTGCTGAGATGAAAGGCATACCACCACTGCCTGGTTTCATTTTGCTTTTCAAATGTTGTTTGAAAACAAAGATCTCACGTGGCTTTTCATACAAAAGAAACATGTAGGGAGGCTAGAACTACTACATCATGGTAGTCTCCAGCATCATTGACATCTATCACATTTCCAAAACTGAGTTCTGCAGACATCATCAAGGTTAATCTATGAAGGAATGATTCTTCAATCTTGATGAGACACAGCACAGGCTTCATGGAGGTAGATTTGACAGAGCCAAAATTTATAGTGAAATTTGAACTTTGATGACTTAACCATCCCAATAAATAGTACTCCGATACAGAAGTATGTAAAAAAATTGTTCCTGATCTGCATAATAATAGAAAAGCAATCTTCTTATAGTTGCTTTTCTTGCACTTGCAAGCATCCTGGTATATGGAGCTCTGAAACCTGAAATTTGCCTTTTGATCTTTCTTTTTAAAGTGAGCAATGCTAAAATAAGGATTGTATTAGCAAGATAAATGTTTTCCTTCCTGTATTCATACAAATACAAAATGGTGTGAAATTTTCATGATCATTTACTGGACTTTTGTTTGAATATGGTATTTATTGAGGTTTGCTCGAGGCAGAGACTGTTTCCTTTAAGACATGAGCAATAATGTCAATGCCATTTCAAGTCTAAGCCATTAGATGAGACGACTTAGAATCCATGTCCCTCAGCCTTTTATTCACTCAACAAATGTTTATAGCATGGCCTTATGACTCACATTTTAGCAGCTAATCTATTATGCCAATTGCTGCTTTTGGAGTCTACTTTAAGAAATGAAATATGAACCAGGTCAGTTCATATAAAGGTCTATGAGCAACCAAGCAAATAGCTCTCACCCGAGTTGTCGGAGCAGAACGGACAGAGCTATCCATTTTGTCATCATAATGCTGCTCTTTTTCCTTGAAGAAGTGTACAGTTCCTGAATGGATTTAATGCCTTAATCTTGTTAAGGAACGACATGAGTCAAAATAGCCACCTTGGAAAGTTAAACATGTCCACCTGAAAAGGTAATGAAGTGAAAAGAAGTGGAGGATTCAATTCTAGTCTGGGAAAACTGCCCAAGTTTTCAATAAATGAATAAGGGAAATGTTTGCATAATAATAATCAATCCTGCCAATAATGAGTTAGCTGTCAGTGTGTAATCATGTTGAGTAATTAAATTCCAATGAAATCAGTTGCTAAGTCAGGCATATGCTTTGAGTTATCAGCATGGCTGGGACCTCTCCCAGGTGCCTGCCTTGAGCCAATGCCTGGGTCAGGTTAGAAGAGTTTCTACATTAATTGCAACATATTCTATCTGCAGAGGATATGTTCATTAGATCAAGTTATTAAGCAGTGTCTGCTATGAGAGAGGAACGAGCCAGACTGTGCTAGTCTGTCCATGCATATCATCCTGCCAATTCAATTCCATGACCAAAATCTGTGTTATTGTTCTATGACAATATCTCAGTATCAAATTAGTGATCCCCAACCCCTCTGGGACAGTTTAGAATTATATTCTCCCTCCCTCCATCCCTCCCTCCCTCCNCTCACACACACACACACAGAGACACACATACACACCCTCCCCTTTTATCTCCTTGTAATTTAATACATAATCTTATATTTTGATAAAGAATCACCCAATTTAATCATGCTTCCAGAAACACGAATGCCACACAAAAGGAAAGCTATGAAAATTGTCACAATTACTATCTTCTTTTGTTTCTTCAGTATTAATGTCGGAAGGCATAAGAGTATCAAAGGCTTAGCTGTCACACAGCTCTGCACTCACAGCATTGACTTGTAATGTATTAGGTGCACAATTAGACAAAATTTACTTCAGAGATTCTCAGCTTCATTTGATACTTTTCCTGAAAAATCAAACCATCATTCTTATAAAAGCATTTTGAAAATTAAGATTGTTAAGTAGACAGCCTAACATGTGTCTTTGAACAAAATAAAGATTCAAGCATTCAAGTAATTTATGTGGTTTTATCTTATTGTTTAATATATGAACTGTATGAACTGGAGAGACATTTATTCTACAGATATTAAAATTTGACCTGGTATTTTTATTCTAGTAGAAGGTAGTTACATGGTTTTTATTGTTCTTCTGTCTTAATATGAAACCACTATCAATTGTATTATAGAAGCCAGTTTTCTTTATAAACCCATGAGAACATTGATCAGCTTTTTCTCATATTTGTTTATCTATTGACTCTTCTAGAATTTCAAGCAAATGAGTTTATATGGTATGACTTTTGTTCTTCACACAGAAAGAAGAATGAAAAAATGTTATAAATAGATAAGAATGTTTGCAGAAATTTGTGGTAGCTAAATGTTGATAGATAATTTGTCTTTGTTAAATGGTTACCAATATTTATCAAAATAATTAAAATGAGTACACAAACACACACACATATATGAGATGTCTTTGTAGTATTGATTTTTAAAGAAAAAAACAAGGCCTATATTCTTTCATGATAATACTTCATAATAAAGAAATAATACTCATTCTTCTCCAAAGGAGTTTATTTAGAAATAAAAATAAGTTATCCTGTAAATGTGACATAATCAAGGAAACAAAATTATGGAAAATTGAAATCAAATATTGTCAATGAAAATATATGTGCAATCATAAAATGTAAGTTATAACAACAGGGGCTGGGGAGAAAGTTCAGTGGTTAAGTGTGCTTACCGCTTTATCAAAGAACTTGAGTTTGGTTCCCAGCATCTGCGTTAGGCAGCTCATAGCTGCCTGTGACTACAGCTCCAGTGGACCTGCCACCAACATCAGGCCTGGCCTCCAGGAAAACTGACACACAGCATACTTGCACACTGAAAAACACACATATACCTAAACAAAAATAAAAAGAAACCTTTTAAATAAAACTTACAGATTCTTTTTTTTTATTGAATTGGGGAAAGCTAATTTAAAATGGACTCTGATTTTAAAGAGGACCTGAAAGTTTCACTTCTGAGATTACACTGCAAGTTCAGTAAGAAAGTAAATAGTTGAACTGAGCTGATAAAAGTCTTTTTTTTATAAACTTCTGTATTTCAGACTAAAAGGAAAATTTGAACAATCTCATAAGAGCTGGACCATGAATGCAGCTGAGTTGTATACTGTTCTTTCACAAGAACGCTGCAGTTTTTTATAAAGAGAGAGGAGCAAAGTTAAGGTAGGCAATGAACCTATTCACTTACAGGATTGATTGTATTTATATGTATATAATAAATATTTTCTATTCATGTATACACTTATGCGTGTGTTTATTAGACAAGTAAATATGCATTGAGTTCTGTGTCCCAGGCACCATTCTAAGAGTTTAAGTTAATTTAATAAATCTTAAGTTTAAGTGAATTAATATACAACAATAATGCCAAGGTAAAGCTGAGCATCTCCCCAGGTCTCGAGAAGGAAGGAAGAGACTTCCCTTAACTGCTAAAAATTTTGAAATCTAAGCAGAAACTTGTACCTACGAATATTTTCTCCACCAAAGGAGCAACCTGGGTTTATTATTCACTAATAAGCTACTGCATGGATTTTTTATTACACACATTGTTATGGTCATATACATATTGTACTAGGTTCTATAGATCCTGTTTGATCCTGTCTTTTTTTTTAATTAGCTCATTCATTTTACATCCCACTGCAGTTTTCCCTCATTCCTCATCTCCCAGTTCTGCCCCACTCTTTTCCAAGTCCCCAATCCACTCCTCTCATCAGAAAAAAAGAAGGTCTCCGATGGATATCAACCACACATGGCATATCAAGTTATAATAAGACTAAACACTACCCCATGTATTAAGGTGGGACAAATTGACCAAGTATAAGAAGTAGGGTCCCAAAAGCTAGTAAAAGCACCAGAGACAGCCCCTGCTCCCTCTGTTCGGTGTCCCACAAAAGTATCAAGCTACAAAACTGTAACATATATGCAGAGTGTCTATGTCAGTCCCTTGCAAACTCACTGGTTGTTGGTTCAGCCTCTGGGAGCCCCAAAGAGCCCAGGTTAGTTGATACTCTGGGTTTGCTTGTAGGTATCCTTGATTCCTCTTGCTCCGACATTCTTTTCTCTTTGTCTTCTGCTGGATTCCCCAAGCTCTTCCTAATGTTTGACAATGGATCTGCGTCTGTTTCCATCTGATGGCAAGTGGACTAGGCACTAATGTATGACCATAGAAGTATATTGTTAGGTATCATTAGAATGATATTTTTCCTCGAGTTGTGTTTGGTTCTATCCTGTTTCTCTGGGTCTGGTGCTCCAGGCAGTGTCTATGGCAAGTTTACTCTCCTGGGATGGATTTTAGGCTAGACTAGTCATTGATTTGACCATGTCTCAATTTCTAGGTTATCTTTACCCCTGCACCTTCCATTGTCAGGACTGACTATAGGTCAAAAGCTATGTGAGTGGATTGGTTTACCACTCCCTCCACTTGAAGACCTTCCTGGTCACAGGAGATGGTCAGTTGAAGCTACATATCTGATATTGTTAAGAGTCTTAGGTGTGGTTGTCCTTGTAGATTCATGGGAGTTTCCCTTGCACCAGGTTTTTATCTGACCCTGAAATTTTCCACTTTCCAGCTATGTCTTTCAGTATTCTTCCTCTCCATCTGTCAACCCTCTTCAACCCAATCTCTTATGTTCCCAATCCCTGCCTGTCCGAAGTGCACTCCTGAAATCTCTACTGTTTTGCCTTCCCAGGGACCATGAGGTATCTCTCCTTGACCCCTCCAAGTTTCTCTGGGCCTGGGAATTGTGGCATGGTTATCCTTTACTTTACAGACAATACACATTTATGACTGAGTACATACCAAGTTTATTTTTCTCGGTCTGGATTACTGCACTCCAGATAATTTTTTCTAGTTCCATCCATTTGCTGACAAATTTCATGACGTCATTGTTTTTAACAATCAAGCAATGTTCCATTGCGTAAATGTTCTTTTTTTATTTATTTATTAAAAATTTCCAACTCCTCCCTTCCTCACATTTCCCTCCCACTTCCTCCACTTCCCCTGTCCCTCGCTTTCCAGTCCTATGAGAAGTCAGGGTGCCCTACCATGTGGGAAGTCTAAGGCCCTCCCGCCTCCGTCTAGGTCTAGGAAGGTGTGAATCTAAATACACTAGGCTCCCAAAAAGCCGGTACATGCAGTAGAATCAAAACCCAGGGCCATTATCATTGGCTTCTCAGTCAGCCTTCATTGTCAGCCACATTCAGAGAGTCTNTACCTACGAATATTTTCTCCACCAAAGGAGCAACCTGGGTTTATTATTCACTAATAAGCTACTGCATGGATTTTTTATTACACACATTGTTATGGTCATATACATATTGTACTAGGTTCTATAGATCCTGTTTGATCCTGTCTTTTTTTTTAATTAGCTCATTCATTTTACATCCCACTGCAGTTTTCCCTCATTCCTCATCTCCCAGTTCTGCCCCACTCTTTTCCAAGTCCCCAATCCACTCCTCTCATCAGAAAAAAAGAAGGTCTCCGATGGATATCAACCACACATGGCATATCAAGTTATAATAAGACTAAACACTACCCCATGTATTAAGGTGGGACAAATTGACCAAGTATAAGAAGTAGGGTCCCAAAAGCTAGTAAAAGCACCAGAGACAGCCCCTGCTCCCTCTGTTCGGTGTCCCACAAAAGTATCAAGCTACAAAACTGTAACATATATGCAGAGTGTCTATGTCAGTCCCTTGCAAACTCACTGGTTGTTGGTTCAGCCTCTGGGAGCCCCAAAGAGCCCAGGTTAGTTGATACTCTGGGTTTGCTTGTAGGTATCCTTGATTCCTCTTGCTCCGACATTCTTTTCTCTTTGTCTTCTGCTGGATTCCCCAAGCTCTTCCTAATGTTTGACAATGGATCTGCGTCTGTTTCCATCTGATGGCAAGTGGACTAGGCACTAATGTATGACCATAGAAGTATATTGTTAGGTATCATTAGAATGATATTTTTCCTCGAGTTGTGTTTGGTTCTATCCTGTTTCTCTGGGTCTGGTGCTCCAGGCAGTGTCTATGGCAAGTTTACTCTCCTGGGATGGATTTTAGGCTAGACTAGTCATTGATTTGACCATGTCTCAATTTCTAGGTTATCTTTACCCCTGCACCTTCCATTGTCAGGACTGACTATAGGTCAAAAGCTATGTGAGTGGATTGGTTTACCACTCCCTCCACTTGAAGACCTTCCTGGTCACAGGAGATGGTCAGTTGAAGCTACATATCTGATATTGTTAAGAGTCTTAGGTGTGGTTGTCCTTGTAGATTCATGGGAGTTTCCCTTGCACCAGGTTTTTATCTGACCCTGAAATTTTCCACTTTCCAGCTATGTCTTTCAGTATTCTTCCTCTCCATCTGTCAACCCTCTTCAACCCAATCTCTTATGTTCCCAATCCCTGCCTGTCCGAAGTGCACTCCTGAAATCTCTACTGTTTTGCCTTCCCAGGGACCATGAGGTATCTCTCCTTGACCCCTCCAAGTTTCTCTGGGCCTGGGAATTGTGGCATGGTTATCCTTTACTTTACAGACAATACACATTTATGACTGAGTACATACCAAGTTTATTTTTCTCGGTCTGGATTACTGCACTCCAGATAATTTTTTCTAGTTCCATCCATTTGCTGACAAATTTCATGACGTCATTGTTTTTAACAATCAAGCAATGTTCCATTGCGTAAATGTTCTTTTTTTATTTATTTATTAAAAATTTCCAACTCCTCCCTTCCTCACATTTCCCTCCCACTTCCTCCACTTCCCCTGTCCCTCGCTTTCCAGTCCTATGAGAAGTCAGGGTGCCCTACCATGTGGGAAGTCTAAGGCCCTCCCGCCTCCGTCTAGGTCTAGGAAGGTGTGAATCTAAATACACTAGGCTCCCAAAAAGCCGGTACATGCAGTAGAATCAAAACCCAGGGCCATTATCATTGGCTTCTCAGTCAGCCTTCATTGTCAGCCACATTCAGAGAGTCTGGTATGACCACATGCTTCATAAGTTCCAGTCCAGCTGGCCTTGGTGAGCTCCCATTAGATCAGTCCCACTGAGTCCATGAGTGGACGCACCCCTCGCGGTCCTGACGTCCTTGCTCATGTTGAGGGAGGAAGACGAGGAGTAAACCTGGTTGGGAGCTCAGTCCAGTGCTCCATTGTAGGTCTCTGTCTCTATCTCCATCTATCGCCGGATGAAGGTTCTACGGTGATATGCAAGATACTCATCAGTGTAGCTAAAGGATAGGGCCAGTTCAGGCACCCTCACCTCTGCTAACCAAGGACCTGGCTGTGGAAATCCCCTTGGACACCTGGGAACCCCTCTAGAGTCAAGTCTCTTGCCAACCCTAAAATGGCTCCCAGTTGAGGGACATCTAGGTAGCTTCCTATTCTGGCTATTACAAAGAGAGCTGCTATGAACAGAGCAGAGCAAGTTTTCTTGTCGTATGAGCTGTCAGTGTATTTTTTCTTAGTCATTCTGACAGGTATAAATAGAATCTCTGAGACATTTTAATTTGCAATTCTCTAATTGCTAAGAATGTTGGAACATTTCTTTGTTTGATTAGTCATTTGATATTCTAATATTGAGAATTCTCTCTTTAGATCTGTGCCCCCATTTAATTGTATTATTTTTATGTGTATTTCCATGAGTTCTTTTCCTATTTTGGAAATCTGTCCTCTGTCTTTATTTTCAAAGTGCTCCAGAGGCTACCCGGTAGAGACTTGAGCAGAATGGCACCTCACTAAACTTACTGGATTACCATAGAAGGGGGAGAAAATTTGGTGCTGAAGATAAATGGTAACTAACTGGAAAAGCAGATAAAGCATTTCAGATACCAAAAGATACTAATAGGGAAGCTTTAAATGAGCAAATTCTTCAGAGAAGCCTTAAATTGTCTGGGACCTTTGGAGAATTGCAGGCACTTCACTGTGTCCTAAACATAGACTCTATAAGAGTGTTTAGAAAAGAGGCTGAAGTGTTAGAAATAAAGAAAGGAGAAACTTCTTAGACTTTCTAAGAAACAGGCTAAAAGGGTATTAGAAATAATTTTAAACTCCAGAGTAATATAATTAATACAAAGGAAACTGTTATAAACTTCATATGCTTTTCTTAAAAATCTGTTACAGCACACATTTGTATCTTCTTTTGCGCATTCTTTCATTCCTTGCAAAATCATTACTTTACTCTAGGTTTATCTGAATAAGTTCATACAAGGAAAATTACTCTGGTAGTCTTGAAAAAATAAAGACCCTACGAATTATAGATATGAGAAGAATGACTCAAATACAGACATATAAGTAATGTTAAAGTCATAAACACTGAAATAAGAAATTTGAGTCTAACAGTATTAACAGAAGTTGAAACTTACTCTGCATTTAGCAACAATGAATCAAACTTTGTAAAGAGGCCATGTGCTTCCATTTTAAGGCACACAAAGTAGAAATGTACTTTGGCTAATTTGTCTTTTTTCTTTTATACATTATGTGAGTTTATTTCTGAGAATATAGCAATTCTCTCATTGAACTGTTTCCCTGTCAGAATATTGTAGGACTATATTCTCATCCACTTTTGTATGAAGTTAAATTTACATGTTACTCTCAGGTCACTTAGGATAAATGTTCATGATGGAGTTTATCCCATAATATGTTTTAATAAAAAGTTTAACTTGTATCATATATATGTATATGTATGTGTGTATACAATTGAAATATATATTTTTTCTGAAATATATATATTTTTTTTGAGAAGAACATTTCATTCTCATTAAAAAAATCCACCATGATGACATTTCAATTCTGAGCACATATGCCTCAAATTCAAGGACACCCATGTTTGTAAAAGAAACATTACAAAAGTTTAAATCACACGTTAATAGTGGGAGAATTCATTACTCCACTCTCACCAATGGACAAGTAATTCAGACAGAAACTAAGCAGAGAAATGGTGGAACTAACAGATGTTATGACTCAAATTGACCTAGCAGTTATCTTCAGAACATTTCAGCAAAACACAAAGAAATTATCTCTACAAACACATTTGAAAACATATTCATTCTCTTAAAATAGGTAATCTATGGAATAATACAAAATATTGCATAAAATATTAAAATGCTAAGCATTTCTTCATAATAAACTTAGAAGACATATGTAATTTTTCTTTTTCTTTTTTTATTAAAAATTTCTACCTCCTCCCCTCCTCCAATTTCCCTGCCCTTCCCCC
>LOEQ01010419.1:35874-45995 GCA_001685075.1 Bramus lutescens | reverse complement strand
TATTTCTCTTTTAGGTTTCTGTCTGATTGACCTGTCCATCGATGAGAGAGGAGTCTTGAAGTCTCCTACTATTAGTGTGTGTGGTTTGATGTCTGCCTTGATTTCTTGTAATGTTTCTTTTACATAAGTGTGTGCTTTCACATTAGGGGTATAGATATTCAGGATTGAGACTTCATACTGATGAATTATTCTTGTTATGAGTATAAAATATCCATCTCCATCTCTTCTGATTGATTTTCATTTGATGTCAATTTTGTTAGATATTAGTATAGCCACACCTGCTTGTTTCTTAGGTCTGTTTGATTGAAAAACATTTTCCCAACACTTTACTTTTAGTTGATGTCTGTCTTTGTGGTTGAGGTGTGAAATATATATATATATTTCTTTTCTGAAAGTAACTATTTACTTGACATCTAATATTCTGGCTTGGGTATTTCTGTTTTAATTGTTATATGAACAAATTAATTCATTATTGACTAGCACTATTTTTGGATCAGGCCTGTTTTTCTTGAAATTTCAACAGCATTTTCAAACATGGACATAGATATGAGGACCTGAAGTCACAGTGGAAAAATGCTATGTTTATTGATTTCCAGTTTTCATGCCTTACACTTAAACAATCATTAGTTCTGATACACTGATTGCAAGGCACAACTGTAGGTTCAGGCTCAGAAGAGATAAACCTAACATGGGAAACAAGGTGGTAATTTGTCCCCATCAAAATCTATGAGCCTTTTATTTGGGAAGCTATGTGTAGCAGCAAGGACAACTGAGATATATTACTAAGTCTGCATTAGCTTTCTGTGTCCATCGTCTGAGGAGCCTGGGGATACAGTAATGATTTTGGACATGCTGTTCCTAATGAGAATGCTGACTTTGTCTCATGTATTCTTATTCTCAATGTACACAGTGTACTCTGTGCATCCCTCAAGTGAGTAACTCACTGGGAGACTTAAATTTTAGCCTTGGAGATTATGCATGCTGAGCCCTAGTTTAGTGAAGCTGCTGTTGATTGTAAAATGTTTGTGTTGCTGGTACTCAAAAGGAAACCATATTGAATATGTTTAGATTGCGCACTTCCTTCATGTGTTATTTCTTTCATCAAAAGTATAAAATATACTTTTATATTTTGTGGTTGATCAGAATAGATATCACACTAAGCCCTTCAGGCCACTCCTGTTAACTACATGTTTGGTAACAGAGGACAATTTGCATCAGTTTCTTTAGCACCAAGATTTCCTGGCAAACACACGAAATTCTCATTATGATACTCAAAATGTTGAATTTAACAACATCACTCAGGCAGCACTTGAAGGACAGTCAGAAAAAACTTGCTTGGCAGCATCTACATAGAAAAATACAGATGGCAATGACATGGGTAAGATAAAGGCACGCAGCACTAAGAATGTGCCAGCTTCCATGGCAGTACAAACTCTTCATTTACTAGATAATACACATCTTCAATGTGAAACTCAGTTCAATTTTGTATTGCTATAATAGAATATCTGAGATTGGGTAATTTTTAAACAATGTTTTGAACAGTAGAAATTTATTTAAGCTGTAGCATCACAGACTAGGGAGCTCTAGATAGTAGCAATGCCATTAAATATGCGTTGTGATGTTTTCACTTAGAATAATAAGAAAATTCAAAGAACAGAGAAAAAGAGAGAACCAGACTTAGATTTTTTTAAATGTGCTATTTGTCTTCTTTGAAAGTTTCATATGTTGTATATTGGTCACATCCATCTACCACTTCCTCCATCCAGGTACCCCTGCTGCTATATCCCACTTCCTCCCAAGCATCATATAATCTTTTTGTGCAGTTACAGAGCCCAATACTTCTCTCAATATGTACAAAGATGTGTGGCCATCCACCAGATCATGAGAAATCTACCAGTGGTCACATTCTTAAAGGAGAGTAGCTCTTGCTTCCCTCAGCAGCCAACAACTGCCAGTAGTCCCTTCTTTTAGGGATTGGGACTTGGGAATGCCACCTCTATCTGTGCTGGGCTATGACTGGCTTGATACTGTACAGATCTGTGCAGGGAAGTACAGGTGCTGTGATCTGACATGCAGCACCATGTCATGATCTCATGTTTATAGCAGATCTACGTGTGTAATAAGAGACCCACTTTCACTCTTAACCTCACCACCTTCCAGCACGATTCCTACAAATGAATTTAGGAAAAATTTATTGATGCTCTTATGGTCTGTGTTACCGGGGTTATATTTAGGAAGTGGTCACCCGTGTCCATGCACTGAAGGTAACTTCCCACTTTCAGTGTGGTCAGATTTATATTGAGGTCTTTAATCCATTTGGACTTGAGTTTTGTGCATGATGATAGATATGGATCTATTTTCATTCTTCTACATGTTGACATCCAGTTATGCCAGCACCAATTATCGAAGATGCTTTCTTTTTTCCATTGTATCTTTTTGCATCTTTGTCAAAAATCAGGTGTTCATGGGTGTGTGAATTAATATCTGAGTCTTCAATTCAATTCTATGGCTAACATCTCTGTTTTTATGCCAGATGGTTCGACAAAATAATGACATCGAGACATTATCTGCCTGAACTCAGGGTTCGTAATGCCTCCAGCATTTCCTTTATTGAACTGGATTGTTTTGGCTATCCTGGTTTTCTTGTTTTTCCATATGAAGTTGAGTATCGTTCTTTCAAGGTGACTAATTGTGTTGGGATTGTGATGGGGATTGCACTGAATCTGTAGATTGCCTTCTGTGAGATTGCCATTTCTACTATGTTGATCCTTCCTATCCAAGAGCATGGGAGATCTTTCCATTTTCTGGCATCTTCTTCAATTTCTTTCTTCAAAGACATAAAGTTCTTGTCAAATAGGTCTTTCACGTCCTTTGTTAGTGTTACGCCAAGATATTTTATGCGAGCATAAGAAATGACAAATGCTCTTTCAATTTTTGAAATAAGCTTTCATCACATCATCAGTTTACTGTAAAGCCATGCTCAAATAATGTACAAATGTCCACAAGAGCCAGTTATCACTATAAGAATGTCCATACACTGATCATCCTTGAATAGTTCTGAATAGATAACACAACCTATTAACCTATACTTTATGGACATCAGAATATGTTAAAATTAATATATAAAAGTGTGGTATAACTTGCATATTTAAGAAATTTTAATATTCCTAGCATGTTTAAAGTAACCATGCAGTATTACTGATTCATAATATTGGAGATGTTTAGTTTATACATGCTTAATTTCTAAAAGCAAAAGATAGCTTTTAGTCAAGTAAAAATACTAGGTGGTTATAGTACAATACTGATTCATAATATTGGAGCTGTTTACTTTATACATGCATAATTTCTGAAAGCAGAAAGATAGTTTTAGTCAAGTGAAAATATTGGTGGTTATAGTACAATACTATACTATATTTCTGGGGAGTATGCTCTTCGCTTATATAGTAAAGGTTTCTGTATAGTGGTTTGGTCTCAGTATGCTTATAAAACACATTTTCCAATAGTCGATAGCCTTCTGCCAATCTTGCTGCTCAAGTATCTCTGAAAACCACAATTTTAAAGGTATGAGTTCATAACAAACAACAATGCTATGACTTTAAGATAAAATGTAAGTGTCCTAATTTGGAAATTATTGCACACATTTTCACTTAAAACTTAGTAAATTAGGATACCTAATGGGAGAGCTATGCAAAAATCACACAGTTAACTTGTACTTTTTCCTTCTTTTTCTTTGTTTTCTGGCTGAAGGGAAAATTTGATGACTTGAACTTTAAAAATATGGTCATCACTTTTTTCCAATTGAATAGTTTAGAAAAGACTAATTTCATAACTGAGAATGAAAAAGAATTAGAGGAGATATATTACATAAACTTTCTTATTAAAATGAATACTGTGCAAATATTGTATTTCTCTTTGATTTTGTTTAGTTAACCAATGAATGTATGCTTTCATTTTTATCATCTTAATGATCAGTTTGAGTTTTCTTTGTAACTTTCCATACCTCTTGATACTTAGGTGCTGTGGAACAATGGTCTTTTATCCTGTCACTTGTATTATTTTTAATAAAATGCTGATTGGCCAGTAGCCAGGCAAGAAGTATAGTCAGGGAAGCCAAAAAGGAAGTAGAGGCAGGGCAAAGTGAATTCTGGAAAGAGGGAAGTTTAAATCTGTAGTTGTGACCCAGCCTCAGAGGAAGCAAGATGTGACTGCCTCGCCAAAAAAAGGTACCAAGACACGTGGCTAACTCAAACAAGAATCATGAGCTAATGTAAGTTATAAGAATTAGTTAATAAGAAAAATAAGCTTAAAATCTGAGGGTATCATAATAGTTTTCTGTAGGATATATGTACTAAAGCATCTCTATAGACTTAAAGCAAGCCCTATTTCGCTGTGCACACCCACACCATGCTGCTTTATTTCACAGAGCAAGCTCTCAGTGGTTGGTGACCCATAAAGAGGCCAACGAATCACATCTGCTGAATTATCATCATCCCTCACACTTTTAATGAACTGTAACAACTGTGCAATGAATCAATCGGCTGTGGGGAGAAGACACCCTGGGGGTGGGCAGCAGAGCCTGCAAATGCCGAATCTTTGAAATGCAATGTAATCTGTCTTCAAAGCCTAGTAAAAAATTGAAGAAATGGTAGTACATAAAAGTATAAAAATGCCTTCGTGACTGCAGGGGGTGTTTCATATGTAGTGCATTGACTGCACCTCAGATTTAGATGGTGGGTGGGGCTTCCAGATTCCTTGGCATCTATCTGTTTATTAACCCAGTGCTTGGCAATTATGTTTTGGAAAAAAAGAGTCCTTTGCAAAACATAATAAGGGAAACAAAATATTTTGTGTATGTGTTCTACTTAAAGTACTTTACATATGGGCGTCTCCATCAAATACCTCCTTTCACTCATCAGGGAATTCTTCAGGAGAGAAGCTGGAAAGATCTTAAGAGCCAGGGCAGATGGAGAACGCCAGGAGAACAAGGGTCCTGAATCTGTGTGCATACAAGCACACAGAGACTAATAGTAGGCACACGGCCTACACGGGTCTGTACCAGTTTCTCTGTGTATATAATATAGCTTTTAGCTTTGTGTTTTTGTGGGACTCTTGATTATGAGAACAAGTGGGTCTTGGAAATAAGTGCCTATTCTTGGGACTCATTTCCTTCAGTTAGATTGCCATGTACAATTTTGATATGAATGGTTTTGTTTTGAGAGAGAGTTTCTCTGTGTAGCTTAGGAGCCTGTCCTGGAACTAGCTCTTGAAGACCAGGCTGTCCTTGAACTCACAGAGATCTGTCGGCTTCATCTTATTATATTTTATATTGTAATGTTTGGCTGTCTCTTGGGAGCCAGTTTCTGTAAGACAGAAGCAGAGTGGATCCATAGGGAAGGAACCAAGAGGAGTGGAGGGGGAGGAAATAATCAGGATATATTGAATGAAAAATGAATCTAGTTTCAATAAAGCAAATAAACTTTAAAAAGTGCTTCATGTTCCTTCACTACCTTATATGAGACACATAGATTTTGTCCTTTGGGAGTTCCCAAACCTGAATTACATGGCTTGTTTCCCTGAGTCCAGAAGTTTGCTTCCCATTCTTGCAGAAAAATATTTAACATCTAGTTTTTATCTTTTTGATACAATGCTGCTTGCTAAGCCTTAATTAGATTGTAGACAGGGTTGATTTAATATTCTTCTTATAATCATAGTGATGTTCCTGGATCACTGCTGGCTGTTTTCTCAATTTTCATTGCAAGAATCATTTTCTCAAACAAAAGGTTAACACATTTTAAAGAAAAATATATCAGGAGAGGTACTTGCTGAGCATCCTACCTTTCCATGACTAGAAAATCCAGTCCTAAGTGACATAATTCTTCACTATTCAATCTTTTCTAAAGTTACAGCAGGTGGTTTCTCAGAACCACACAGGTGAGATCAGCATGCGTTTGCCTTGCTGACGCTCAGTCACTTAAAATCCTCTCGTCTGCTTTTATGCCTTCATACAGCAAATGCATCGTTTTGGCTTCTAATTTGTATCTTCCTTTCATCCCCACCATTTCCTTCCAAGTGGATGAAAGATTTCTAAAATTAAATGATTTTTATCTGATAAAGGTTGGCTGCAAAAAAAAAGCCTTTCAGCCTTTATAAACCAAAACCACAATCACATTTCTACAAGTAAAAAGCATAAATTGTATATAATAAGAAAATATTTTCACCTGGCCAAAAGAGAAATTGTTCAATGCAGTATACTTTCTTTAATAATTGACAATAGCCAGGCGGTGGTGGTGCACGCCTTTAATCCCAGCACTCAGGAGGCAGAAGCAGAAAGAACTCTGTGAGTCTGAGGCTAGTCTGGTCTACAAAGCTAGTTCCAGGACAGGTTCCAAAGCTACAGGGAAACCCTGTCTCGAAAAACCACACACACACAAAACTGACAATGCTCTTCCTTCTCTACTGTATTATATTTCTATCTTTAATCCCTTAACTTTTATGAGAAAATAGAGAGGTAGTAGATGTCAGGTGAATTGAGGAGTTTTTTTTTAAAATAGAATTTTAACAATTTTTGAGCAACTGCGTTGCCATTTAGGGTGTATAAATTTTTGTAATATTCTTGTTTACATAAAGGGAAGTTCTACTGACAATTGGAGAACTGTAATACTCCATTCCACCCCGAATTTCTTTCTGTCTTATAGATTTGCCAATGCTAGATTTTTCATATGAATTAAGTATTATGTGTGATTTTTGTTTGAGTTCTTTCTTTTATAAAAATATTTTTTAGGATTACCTTTATGATATTTTATATTCATGACTCATTCTTTAAGGGAATATTTACCTTAGAACTGGATTTCTGAATAGTCCAAAATTCTCTTTCTCTCAAGGACTCATTGGACTGCTTTTTTTTTTTACAGCTGTACAGATTTACATGAAATCAGCAACAAACTGGAATTCTAATAGTTTAGAACCATTGCAGGATGGTATTTTCTGTTTTTTAGCTTTTTCTAAAATAGCAATCTTAACAGATGTGAAAGAGTATCTAATCTCAATTTTTACTCTCATTTATAAAATGGCAGTCGATGCTGAGTATCTCATTATAATGCAGAGATCATGTGGACATCATCTTCAGAGCAAGGTGTATTTCAGTTTCTTGTCCTTTTGCTCATGGCTATAGTACTGCAAAGAATGCATCCATTTAAGAGCAGCATATGCCAAGGATACCTCATTATTCTTACCAGTAATGAAAAACGTTTGGAGCGCAAAATAATTACATATCAGGATGATGCTAAACTGTCACATTCAAGGAAGAGTTGATTTGACAGTCAGCCTGTTGGATTATTTTCTCTGAATTTGAGGGTACTTACAGGTGAGGTCCAGATACTTGTATTTGTTTGTTAATTTAGCAATGATTAATTTATTTGTTACTAAGAAAACGGTGGGCACCATCTATAAAGATACTTATCCATAATGCACAAAATAAGAATGCATGCATTAATTTCTAAACTGTCCAGTGACAAAATCACTCCATGAGAGCAAATTATTTTAGTGGATTAATAGATATATTATAAGAATTATTTTTTGGCAACTAATGGATGTATCGCTTAAAAATTTTAGGAAAAAATTGAAAATCTATACACACATTTTATACACTAAATATAATAGAATCCAATGGCCAGGGCACTGACTCTGAGGTATTCTAGACACATAGCTCACTGAGCTGTCATGTAGCTGTTACAAGTCGACTGCCAGAGCTGGCTGGAAAAGTAGAATGCATTAATAGTATGTATGATATTTATATTGAATCAGTAAGAGAAGCTTTGAAATGTCCATCTGTGACAAGCACAGAAATTATAACACTGAAACTGGCTCAAACGGTTCTCAGAGTGCAATTTTCAAAGTTCATTGAAGCTGTTATATTCTAGTCAGGCATGGAAGAAAATTCTGAATCCATTTAACAGGCTTGCCTTTTTTATTTACAGATATTTTTCTTCCTACAGATAAGTCAATTCAAAATATTTGCTCGTTCCTTCTGTGGCTGCCACTATTGCTCTGATGATAGCTAGGCTGGTGATGCAATTCAGTTCTTTATTGTGAAGGCAAAAGGCAGCTCATGATGCACTTCTGATATGGGTCTGGCCACTTTTAAATATTTCTCAACAAATCCCAATACTTCAGCATAATATTGAGATAAAAACATGGTAACGTAAAACTTTCTGTAACTCCAGCCTCAGGTTACCCAACACCTTCTGCTGGACGCCATAGGCATCAGAAACTCACGTGCCACACAGTCTTGCATGCAGGCAAACCACCAACAATACACGTAAAAATAAATTAATAACTTTCAAAGATATTTTTTAAAGAATAAGCAGTACAAGTTGAACATCCCTAAATCCAAAAGTTCAAAATTCAGTTGTTACAACACCTGAAACTTGAGTGAAGACACATTCCACTGTTGAACCCATGTGACACCACACAGTTAAAACACAGGTGCACTAAAAAGAGTCGATACGATGTTCTTTGGGTTTTTATAAGGCACACATGATACATAAGTGAATTTTGTGTCCGGGCTTGGGTTCCATCCTCAAATAGATCATTGTATATATACAAACATCCTAAAATCCAGAAACAACAACAACAACAAAATCAGAATTCCTAAACATCTATGTTCCCCAAGTATTTCAAATAAGGATACTGTGATGGTGATGTTGGCGGTTGTGGTAGTGATGGTGGCTGTTGTGATGGCAGTGGTGATCACAGCAGCTAACATTAGTGAGTTCTCATACCACAATTTGCCACACTTTACAGAGGAGAAAGTTATGGCCAGTGAAGTGACTTGTACAAAATACCAAAGCTGGGAGGAAAAGGCAGACCAAGGCTCAAATAATTTGCCAACTTTATTATACTATCTGCCCTTTTTCTTTTCTTTTTTTTTGGTGTTCAGTTTCTTGATTGATTCATTTATTTTTATTAAAAATTTCCACCTCCTCCCCTCCTCCCAATTCCCTCCCCTCCTCCCTCCCCCTCCCCCTTACTTTCCAGTCTAGACCAGACTGTAGAACAGGGACCAATGCCTGGACCCTGTTAGCAGACACATTAAAAACTCACTCTGAGAAGAAAATTCTAAGTAGTTCCAACTGCCTGTAGACACGAGACAAAAACATGAATTCTAAGAGCAAATACACTTGAGATCCCAGAACTGAGCTAAGTGTGTCCCTTTGACTTATCAGCCTTAATAGAGGGGTGGTTTTCTGCTCATATACACATGAAGGTGACACATTGCTTGGCAGATAAAAGAATATGTGCATGGAACGGGAAAGAAAAGCAACAGTTCTGTGAACGGTTGCAATCTGAAGTTGTGAGACTGATAAAAGACAAGTTCAAGGTGTAGGCTAAGCGGTAGCAGAAGCCAGTTAGCATGAAGAACAAATGTTTTCACGTCCCTGAGATAAATGTGAGGAATTCTAATAACACAGACAGTGGGAGGGCTGAGGGTTCCCGAGCCAGCAAATTTAAGCTGTTTGGCAGAAAAACTGGCTGTACTCAGCATACTTAAACCAGGAAGAAACAAGGACCAATAGGAGGCCTCAGGGACAATGAGAAGGACAATGCTGGCTTGGTGTAGACAAGGAAATCTTTGAAGGGACCTCTGACATCACTGGGGCTCATCGTCCCAAGTCACTTCTCCTGGCTCCTTTCTGCAAGGATGGACTTGAAAGTAACCCAACAGCAGTGCCTTCCTGCTTCTCCATCCTCCCGCTTGCACAGCCTCTTCTCTTCTGTAAGGGCTATCAGCACCAGAATAAGGCTCCGGTGAGAAACCTTAATAAAAGCGAATAATAATAATAAAAAAGATCATATTTTTATTCCCAATTCAATGTTTGGTCATAAGTATGTTTGAAGGAGCTAAGCAACTTAATAGCCCATGAACAAATGACTAGTTATGACAGAGTGCTAATGTGAAGATTTTTGTTCTCTACCCTCCTCTGACTTCAAACTCTATTACAGAGCTTCAGTAATGAAAGCAGCCTGGTACTGGCATAAAAACAGAGATGRRYACCAATGGAATCGAATAGAGGACCCGGATATTAACTCCCACTCCTATGAACACCTGATTTTTGACAAAG
>LOEQ01010419.1:0-26646 GCA_001685075.1 Bramus lutescens | reverse complement strand
TTCCTTCCTTCCTTCCTTCCTTCCTTCTTTCTTTCTTTCTTTCTTTCTTCCTTTTTGTGTGGGGGAGGAGATCACAAGGTTGAAGTTAGGCCTGGGAGGACTCAGAAGTGAGTGTGATCTGGGTGCATTATATGAAATTCCCAAATAATCAATACAGATATTATGTTGGATTAAAAAAAGCCAATATTGACACTGTTTGAGGACAAAAGAAGTAAAACCATCTTGACTTTGTGAATTCAGTGTTCTAACGACATTGACATTAATTACATGATTCCTTCACTACTATTTAAGCACCAAGGGTTTCATTTTTGGAGCACTCAATGTTTACGCTCATTATGTTTTAATGCTAATACCACTAACTTCATCCTGTTAGGGCAATAATTTTTTCTCACTCAGATTAGATCTCCTTTCATCTAAAAAGCTCAGTTGGAAATATGAAACAATAAAAGAAAATCTAAGTTGAAATACAAGTCAAAATATTGAGATATGTTATAGATATGTAGTATATAAAACATATTTTGCTGACTATTTAGCTTATAAAAATTTCTTAGTCGCAATAAAAGAAGATGTAAAATATCAGAGTTAATGAATGATATATTTCCATTCTAAGGAAGAGTTGTGTGCCTATACCTCACACTGTTAATTTTTATAACTTCTGGTCTCAGAATAGTGAAACCAATAATATCTACTGTACCAAAAGCATGAGTTTATTGTGAATTTTAATAAGGACAAGTTTGGTGAAAGAAAATGATAAGATATAAAGGTTGTGATGGGGTAGAAGATAATTTTAGAATGTTTGAAAATATTAACTGAAATGTATTGTGAGGCTTACAAAAAAGCTTTGTGAATAATTACTTTGCATTGTCTACTTCCTCAGTATTAGAGTTGATATTATCTAGCTAGACTCAGTCAAGTCAGATCAATGTCAAATCAATGAAATGACAGAACCAAGAATGAACTGAATTCATTGAATTCAAGGAATGAACTAAGGAGTCTAGCAGCAATACACTTAACTATGGCTCTACTTCAGAGTACACGTGGAAAGTGATGCGCCGTGAAAGACATCTAGTTACTACAGCATTATACAGTCACGAAGAACATGGCATTATTTTCAAAGAAACACGTTTTTGTATTCTAAATTACATATTGTACACACAATATCTTCTTATCACATGCTGTCATGATAATAAAATGATAGAAAATAACAAAAAATGTATTGTGGAATAGAACCTCATCTCCATCAACATATATAATTTTCATTGTTACAAAACCATATTCCAAAATTAAGAGTAGACTAAGTTAACTAATACCATCTCTACTGGGGCAAACCTCAGCAGGAGGAGACTGAATATTCCAAATTTATTTTTTCTTTCCAATAAAAGATTATTTATAATTTCCATTTTCTTTTATTTGCTTTGTAGTAAAAATACAACCAACTTGACTAGCTTTTTGAAAGAATTAATTGCAGTTATGGTCTTTAGTCTTTCGTTTTGCTATTGAGTAACCATTCTTGGGTTTTATTATTACATTATGGCCTCTTTAAAACCATAAGGAAGATCCACAAGGACTACCAGAGAAATGACAAAAAGAATATTTGAAGTACGTATATGTTTAGGTACTGACTTTTTGAGATTTTTATTTATTGCAGATATTATAACATGTAAATCAATTCAGAAATTAAGAGTTAATTTAATTTCACATTTCCTAGAAATTTCTGGATGATGAATCATGCAGAATGTCAAAACAGCTCAAGTTTGCCTTAATTGTTCTTTATTTCTCTAATTGTCCTTTGAATGTACAAAATGCTTTAGAACATATGAAATAGGCCTAGGAGTAAAATCTTCATTTCTGAAGAATCCTTCCTTTTATTTTGTCATTCTCTGACAGTGGAAGTCGGGTAATATAGATCAAACTTTGAAACACAATAATGATTTAAATTGCTTCTTTATGAAAGTACCTATTCACCTGTCATCTCAGGAACACATATATGTATCTCTGCTTCCACTGTCTCTATGTATTCAGGGGATATTGGGGGAAAGGCACATTAATTTTGTTTGATATTATGTAACATAAGATATGGGTTGCACTTTTAAGAAAGCTGTTCATAGAGTCTGGGCATTCAAAATGATCATATGAAAAATCAGAAATATGTCCTATAAAACTAATAGCGTCTAACAGTAAGAAGTAAAAGAAGTAGATAGAAAATCACAGAAGTCAGCTCACATAAAATGGGGACAGAGAAATTAAGGCATTTAAACTTAAATTCCCGGTGTCAAAGGCATCCAGAATCTCTGCTTTTGGTTCATCCTGTGTTCCTATGACATGTACTTGGAGTGGGGATTTCCTTCCGTCGTTGCAGTCTCTCTATCTTGTATCAGCTTTGCATTTTACTGAAAACCTTACCATGATTTTTAGATAGAAGCTGATATTGCTACATATAGTCACACATAATAAACTAAAAAAAATAGTGTTGGTAGTTTTTCTTCTAAGATACATTACATTCAACTACCTTTACACTTGGCCTCTTTTCTGGTAAAATAAATTATTTTCTTCTTCTTGAGTGGGTCTTAAGTCCAATTACACATCTTCTGGTTCCCACAAATATGTTAGTTCTACTTATTGCAACTTTATGAATGTGTTGTCACCTGGTAACTGTTGTGATTCATAGGTGTTACCACTGGATAGAACTATTTATTACTTCTGTCCCTGAGCAACTTGAATAGCATTTTCTAGTACTGTGAAAACTAAATAAGAAGGAGACTTTTCTGTTAGAACTGGCTACAGTATCCTGTGTCATGAGTGCTCAGTGACTTCAATGATCTTTGACCTTTGCATAGGTCATCAAAGACAACAGAAATAATCTGTATTATTTTGAAAGTAACTTGAATGCCCATGACTAATCACTTGAAAGGAGGTTTCTCATGCCTGATGTTACAGAATTTTGGTAGTCTATGGTTTTTGTAGAAAATTTTGTCAGACCAATTGGAACAACATCATTTAACATATGTGTGTGCATATGTTATATGTGTGTTATGTATATATTGAATGTATATATATATATGCATTGTATATATTTATAGATAAATATAAAGTAGTATGGTTTCTCGAGACTGTATCAAACAACCTTTTTAATATTTTTCCATGAACAAAGTGTGAAGGAGAAAAAGTGACTAAGATAGAATTGTCATAGCTTATAAAAAGTAATCACCGCTTCTGTCAACTATTAATCTTAAACATTAAATTAATGCTTCATAGATTTTATGTTTTACAGTTTATCACCCATTTCTTATAAGAAGTTATAACTGAAAGCCTAATGTGAGGTTTTATCTTTTCGGTTATTTAGTAAATATGTTATTTTTGGCCAAGCTCAGGATTTTGTAAAGTTTATGCCATTGATTTTTAAAATGTTGCATCCCCAGCATTGCATATATTATAGAATTTTTGTATATATATATTTAAATCTCTCAAATCCCACTGAAATTTATTACTAATTTAAGTGCATCTCTTCCCTTGCGGAGGTGGCTGCTTTTTCTTTTAACCACTTAATGGGGTACTGTGAACTGGATCACAGACCATACCTAGGGAGATCATAAACCCAAGGAGCCCACTTTACTCACTAGGTTGCTTATTGGACATGATGTCAAACTGCCATCAATTTTTTCTTTATGTCTGTAGATGATTGCTGTTCTCATTCATTGGTCAGAGAAGCATTTTTCCCCCAGAGGATTACAGTGATTGCAGAGCCAAAACTAGGGGAAACAAGAGATAGGGGACTCTTCAACCCTAAATTGGACAAGTACAAAGTACAACAACCTTCTAAGCCTGAAGAATCATCATGAAAGAAGAGATAGAAAGAGTGAAAGGACTAGAGAAGAGGAGAATTCTAAAATGCTGTCTTTTGTTTGTGTGTGAGAAAGTATCTCTCTGTCTCTGTGTGTGTGTGTGTGTGTGTGTGTGTGTGTTTGTGTGTGGGTGTGTATGTAAGTGCATGGGGACATGTATACTGCTGGAGGTTCCTTGTCCCACCCAGTCCCATAGACACTTTTAAAATAACCACTCAGAGGCTTAATATTAATTGCAAAATGTTTGGCATATTATCTCAGGATTATTAATAACTAGCTCTCACAACTAAATTAACCCATTTCTAATAGTCTATGTTTTACCATGGGGCTTGTGGCTTGTTAGCTCACATCTTGCTTCTCTGGCAATTGTTGGCATCTTCCAGACTTCACCTTCTTTTCTCCTTACATTTTCTTTAATTCCCTGCCTTGTTCTATTCTGCCTGGTTTTTTGGTCAAATAAGCTTCTTTATTAACCAATGATAATAGAGCATATTCACAGCATACAGACGTATAGTATGGAGACTGTTCATTTCTCAGCAGCCCAGAGCCAAAATAATCACACAGAAACTATATTAATTAAAAAACTTTTGCGTATTATCTTAGCCTTCTTATTAACTAACTCTTACATCTTTAATTAATCCATTTCTATTATTCTGTGTATTGCCACGAGGCTGTGGCTTACCAGGTAAAGTTCTAGTGTCTGTCTCTTTTGGCAGCTACATGGTTTCTCTCGGACTCTGCCTACTCTCTCTGTACATCTCCGCTTGGACTTTCCACCTGGCTTTACTCTGTTATGTCACTGGGAAAAAGCAGCTTCTTTATTAATCAATGGCAATAAAACATAATCACAGTATACAGAAAACCATCCCATATTTCATGTACCATGATATGAGTGTGACTGTTAGAAGGCAAGTTGCACAAGATATTTCCTCCTCTCTACATGCGTGTTCAGATATTTAACTAGATCTTCGTATTGAGCGATTAGTACCATTATCTGCTGAACCATCTTTCTGACCCTCACCTAACTTTGTTATTGAACTAATTAGATGTTTCTACTCATTATTAACAAACTTGATATAGCAAAGTATTGAATGTCTCTTCAAAAAAATAATGCAATTTGGATCATCACTGGAAAGCACTGGGCTCATAGAAAGTTAACTGACAGGGAAAGTTTTCCTGTGTTTATGGAATTTATCACACATTGATTTTTTTTAAATCAGGATCTTTAATGGAAATAGTTTCTAACATTTTATCCCCTGCTTTGTAGAATTAAACAAATCTAGATAGTAGCTTGAAGTTGGTAGCTGCTTGCTGAGTTACTGTCCCAGCCAGGTGAGAGCTGAGTACTTTTTATGTTTGCTGCTTATTGGTTTTGAGGGGGGAAATTATCTTTGGATCAATATGAGCATAGCAGATGCCAGGGTGCAGTATTGATTTGCTTCAATAAGAAAAACGCATTGGGGATTGAAGCTGCAACAGAAAAACCACCTAATTATGCTCATGATAAAGCTCTATAATTCTTTGCACAGCTCCATCTTATAACTCAGCCAAAATAAAAGTGGGAAATGCAGGAGGAATTATCACGTCCGAATTTTTCTGGTTTATGATATGTAATTCCATAGCAATGTAGCATTGCTTAATTTCAACATTGGCCCAGACAAATGCTCTGTGAGCATCTCTTTTGTAATTGCAAGTTTTCTCCAATGTCATAATGCAGGTGTGCATGCACTCTTAGCGAAGATGATGAATTCCTAATATGCAGAAAATACTGTTGCTTTACCTATTATGAGTTTCCTAGTTGACATTGGCAACATTTTTACAGTAAAAGAACAATGGATACCAAAGAACATCACACCAATCAGAGATCAGAAAACAATGTGCAATCCTTATAGCAATAAAGGGTTTATTATAAAATTTAAAGCGATTGGCATGCATAGTTTTGGAACAGCATCTTCCTGGGCCCTGCTGCCAGCATGAACTTTGACTCTTTCTGGAGGTCCGGCTATGGAGCATTTAAATGGGGTTTTTGAGCAGAGTGCTAAAACTTGCTTAAAGGCAACACAGACCTGCTGCAACCTGACCCTGCATCTGGAGTGGAGACAATGTCTCTCAGAGGCAATGAACAGACTTCCTCTGACATGCTGAATTGGGCGGAGCCAAAAGGCAAAGCAGACTTAATTATAGTAATGACGCTTAGGATTTTAAGAAACACTGAGCATTTTAAGAAGCGATCCCAATCAAAAAAGGACTACAGATACATAATAAGGACAAATTCAGGCATAAATGAACTCTAAATGAGTCACAGTGATGGATAAATGTACTTAGGCTGGGGAGAGAGAAGAAAAAGAGTATAGTTATAAAAATGGTTTTAAAAAATAAAAGTCTTTAAAGAGATAAAGATAATAAAATAAATATTAAAATGTCATAGAGTAAAACAAAAAAAAGCCACATAAAATGGAAAATACACAGAATGTCTGGATTATGTATATTATTGTGTTTCTTTGAATTTTTTGACTGTGAAGGAGGAAAGTACAGAGAGACATTTCATTGTATAGGCTACAAAGCTAAACCAACATATATGTTTTAAAGATTTCTTGACTTCAGAATTTGGGTTTAAAGATATGTTATTTTGGAAAAGAGGCTCTTCTTTTGTTCCCACAGAAGATGAGGACCTTTGGACTTCTTCCAGACTAATGTGATTTGATGGACCAAGATCCCCTGAAAGGTCTCCATAAACACCCCCCAAAATTACTTCACACAGCAAAAAATAGGAAGCTTTTTAAAGACAACTATGCCCATATTCTCAAATATTGTTTATAAACATTTCTTTACATTTAAAGAGGTTTGTGCTATAGAGATTTGCATTAGTATGGATCTTGGTATTGACACAAATCTAAGGTGAATTTTGTTATTCTGTGTGTATGTATTTTTGATCTTGGTTAAGGTATTGTGTTTGTTCAGCTCATTTAAAAATGTAATGTATAACTAAGAAACATAGGTTAATAGATAGTCATCTAAAACAGTCAAATTATAGTCATATTAGTTAGGTTTTCTAAATATAAAAATATATATTAAAAATGGATGGTTATTCTTCAAATCTTTCAGAGACCTTCACAATATGGTATTTAAAATGGTTAAGAACTTAGGACTTTCATGACAATGAGACGCATCTGCTCCTGGCAGTACCGATCTACTTAAAAAGGATGGCAGGCATTGAAGAGGATCCTCATGGAGCTTGTTAGCCATTTGGTCAAGAAATTGCTCTTGCCTGGAATGCTTGATGGTATGCTGTGTGAACTGGACATGCAGGACCCAAGAAGAGATGACTGTTAAACTTGCCTAAAGGTCAGATGATCCTTCAGGGTTTCTGCTTAATAAAAGACTCTGCCAGTTATTCTGCAGGACACAGAAGAAAGCAACTGATGGAGTCTGCCGTTATAAGGCAGAACAGATCTACAAATTTCCTGCTTCATGGAAAAGTCTGATGGATACTATGGGTCTGTGGGCTGAATATTGGATGCCCCAATGATACAAAAGATCTTTGGGTGACTATCCATACAGCAAAATGTCTCTGTCAGCTCTAGAATTTTGGAAGTTGCTTACACTTTTTTACTTAGGTAATATTATATCCTTCTGGAGTCTTTGTTGGAGTTGAAGAATAGATAAATAGATAATTATAGTTTTCCTTAGTTATGATAAAAGATAAAGTAGATATAAATATTGTAACTGTAAGCATGCTTAGTACCTGTTTTGTTATATGTAATTTTACTGTATTAAAGTTAAAACCTTTCTTTTTTATTTAAACAAAAAGAGGAGGTGATGTGAGATTCCCCTCTGTATGCTGTGAATACCATTGGTTANTACCTGTTTTGTTATATGTAATTTTACTGTATTAAAGTTAAAACCTTTCTTTTTTATTTAAACAAAAAGAGGAGGTGATGTGAGATTCCCCTCTGTATGCTGTGAATACCATTGGTTAATATAGAAACTGGCTTGTCCTGACAGGGTAGAACAGATCCAGGTATGGAAAACTAAACTGAAGGAAGGGAGAAAAAGGGGAAGAATCAGGGAGAAGGCATGGAACTGCTGCCAGAGACAGACATGCTGAAACTTTGCTGGTAAGCAACAGACATGTGGCAGATTAATGGAGATGCGTTTAGTTAATATGTAATAGTTATCCAATAAGAATCTAGAGCTAATGGACCACACAGTCATTTAATTAATACAGTTTCTGTGTCGTTATTTTGAGATTCTGGGCAGCTGGGAAATGAACAAGTGGCCTCCTACTACAGGAATGATTCAGTATACTGCAGGATGTGTTTATTATTCCCGCCAACATTCTCCATGATTTGTTTCACAATACTTGAGTAAATAGTTAAAGGAGACTTCTGGAAAATTGTAGTTTGAATATGAAATCTCATCCATAGACTTGTTTTTTTTTTTACAGTTTATGGAGCTATTTCAGAATAGTTCAGAACCACTAGGAAGCTAAAAAATGTAGGATATGTAGATTGGTAGGTTGAGAGCTAGTCCCACTTCTTATCTACTCTTAGCTTCCAGAGTACAAACACAGTCTGTCCAAGCAACTCCATTTCCTACAGTCATGCCTGAAGGCGTAAGTCATAAACAATCCCACACCAGTTGGGATTTAAAGGGNGGGCTGGTATCTCAGCGGCTATTGGCTGAAGGAGCGGAAGGAGTTCCTGCAACACATGCCTTACCTGCAGTGATGGACTATATAACATCAAATTTACATCAGACTACATCCTTTGTCCGTTATGTTGCTTCTCATAAGGAACTGGTCACAGGAGTAACAAACAAACAAACTAACTAACTAAAAGTAACTAACACAGCTGGGAAGAGAAAAGCACATAAAAACTAGGAATGATCCAGTATCCCTTTGTAGGTACCCAGGTTCTGAGTGATTAACTGGGTGAAGAGTTATATGTCTCTGTTTTGATGATCAGATGAGAATGTCAGATTCACTGAAGTGGTTATGAATTCCAAGTGGCACCTTTATAAAAATCTGTTGACCAAGTCTATTCCTAGGGATATTATGAGCAATATCCAATAATTTTTTTTATCAATATAGACTCTTCAAAGAGCAGGTCACCTTTGCATAGAAATTTTAGCATTTCCCTTTAAAGATATAGTTCCTCTATCTGAAAAGAAATCTGGAAAGCTTGGTAGTTATTTTCTTGATGAGAAGAGGGGCTGTGGCAAAGTTTCTTGATGCTTGTATTTGAGGGATGATTTCCATCACTTCTACAAATGATTTTTTAAAACTTTCTAATTGTTCACAAAAATTTGCTCAGATGATATGGCTTTATCATTAATATAAATATAAAATATTATTATATTTAATACCCACTGAAGTTTCAGGAGACTAAAGTTTTCATACCTGGTAGGCAAAGTGACCTGTTTCTGTTGAAAGTTATGGGAAAGAGGTTTCTAGTGACAATCTTTCTAGACAGTATTTCACGGATGGGTGATCATAGCTCATTGCCAGGGGAATTAAGTGCGTTATGTTTGATTCTTTTGGAAGACTACACCTGGAAGAGTATACTTCATTTCCTCTGAGCTTTTCTGGGTTCATAGAAACATTTTATGGTTTTGCTTTGCGTACTTCATCTGTGATATATCGGAGTTGCGTGTATGAGTGCGATGAGTCCATTGAATCCTCTTAAAGTATCTTTGGTTACTCCTGGCATGTAAATATTTCTCTGTAGATCTTGATTGTGGAATTGTTTATAGAAGTCTTTATAGAATGTTAGTCATAAATTAAATGCATATTTACAGTCTACTGTATCCTTTCCATTATTAACACGAATTAATGGGTTCATTTTCTTAACAAAGACAATGTAATTTGCATGGCATCTTGGCTGATTCATGCATTTAACTATTGATCAAAAAGTATAAAAACAGAACACAATATTGGAACTAAAGCATTAATCCTATAATTTTGGTAAGTGTATCAATACGTCAATACTTTCAGTCTTATCATGGTTTCATTTTTGTTGTTTTTCTGGAAAAAATCCCTTCTTTCCTAAATTTCCTCTGATAGGAATTTAGCAGAGTAGCAACTGAATGATTCCCCATTATGATGAACTGTAATTTGCTGGGGTGGCCAAGGCAGAAGGAAGCAGCTATAGTCATAACACTTCCAAATTCAGAAAGAAGAGAACTATGAATGACTGTATGTAACTTAGTTTCTACTTTCACAGTCCTGGATACCATTCCAGGTAATGGTGCTGCCCACAGTACTCAGACCTTACCACTTCAATTATAACCAAATTAGCCTACCACAGGAATGCTCAGGGAGATTTGATGTCTCACCAAGGTGAGAACGGAGATTAATCATCACAAGCCTCATTCACTAGGTTTTTCTCTCCCTGTCTGTTGTTGATCGATAGATGTAAGGTCCCTGTTCCTGCTGAGCATCATTCCTGCCTTCCTTCCATGCTCCCCACAATGGTGGCCATGGACTCACCCTTTGAGCTATAAGCAAGCTCCTAAGTAAATGCTTTATTTTATAAGCTGCCTTGATAATGGTATCTCTTCATAGCATACAGAAAAATAGTTAAGACAGTTTACAATTTTATGTTTTAAGATATATTACAGAGTTATGGTAATAAAAACAATATAGTACTGTCATATAAACAAACATGTAACTAACAGAACAAAATCAAAGTTCCAAACATGAACAGGCATGTAACTGTAGCCTCTTAATATTTAACAGAGATGCCTAAAACATATGCTGGAGTAAACAAAGAATATTCAAGAAATGATTCTGGGAAACTAGATGTCCATGGCCATAAGAATAAAATATAAAATTGCAGCAAGAGATATCACCCTCAATCATGGAGGAATAGAAATGAGCACAGACTTCTGGAGATTAGTGCAAGTAGGATTTTTAGGTGCAATAGACATCTCCCTCTCTCTCTCTTTCACACACACACACATACCCCACACACTCACAAACATACACTTATATACACACAAAATCACATACACAAACAAAAATAAATAAAATGCTAGAAAAATAAAATAAATTTAAATTATATTTTAAAATATTACTCTAATGCAATTAGCTGTTTTGGAAACTCCTTTACATTTTATTGTTTATTTAACTTTTCACTTTCAGGTAGAAATTTCAACTTGGTAGTATTCATATTGACTGACAGCTCTGTTAATACTTATAATAACTATAATAGAAGAAAGTACTTTTAAAAAGGGGGGCACAGGAATCTACTTGAACGTCCTGGAAGTTTTCCTCTATTTAATACCCGTGTTGGTTTTTTTTTTTTTTTAGTTTGCTTCTTTGGTTGTTTTTCTTTTCTCTTTATTATTATTTTGTGCGTATGATTGTTTGCCTGCATGTATGTTTATGTACCATGCTGATGCCTACTGATAATGGAGACCAGCAGCACCACATACCAAGGAACAATGAGTGAAAACAACCATGGATTCGATAGACTACTAGATGAGGGCCAGCATAATGACTCAACAAATGAGAGTACCCTCCACCAGCCCTACAGTCTCTGAACCTGTATATGGAAGCTACAGTTGTGAGTGACCATGGGGACGCTCAGAATCAAACCCAAGTCCTGCAGAAGAACAGTCAGAGTTCCTAACTGCTGAGGTCCTACTGTGTAACCCAAGGCAGACTGGAACTCACGCTGTCATCCATATTGCACTTAAGCTTACCCTCAGGTTTCTGTTTCAGCCTCATGAGTACTAAGATTAAAGAAGTAAATCACTATACAGGACATAATAGTAATTCTTTTTTTGAAAAAATTAGTCATAAACTATTTGTACCTTATAGTGTGAACATCTCACCATGAGATACCAGGTGGGTATGCATTTACCCAAACTTGTTCACCAAAAAGGTTGTATTGCCCATAGGTTTTTCTAACAATCTTTTCTTGTTTTGCACATCAGTCCCAGTTACCCCTTCCTCCTGCTCTCCATACCATCTCCAAAACCCAACCAGGGGCGTCCACTCCTCAGAGAGGGTAAGGCTTCCAATGTGGTGTTAGTGAAGTCAGTCACATCACCTTGAGACAGGACCAATGTCCTATCCCTCCCCCTGTATCTACACTGAGCAAGTTAGCCCACCATAGGGAATGGGTCCCCAAAAGCCAGTTCATAAACTAGAGATAAAACATGATCTCACCACTGGTTGCCCCACAAATTGCTCAAGACACACAACTGTCACCCACATTTAGAGAACATAGTTCAGTTTTATACAAATTCCCCTGATCTTAGTCCAGAGGCAGAGAGCTCCCACTAGCTCAGGTCAGCTGCTTCTGTGGGTGTGCCCATCAAGGCTTTGACTCCTCTGCTCATAATATATTATTGTTCCTCTCTTCAACTGGATTCCAGGAGCTTGGCCCAGTGTTTAACTTTGGATGTTTGCATCTACTTCCATCAGTTACTGGAAGAAGGTTCTATGATGACAATTGTGTTAGTCATTGCAGGGGAAGTCCAGTTCTGGCAACCTCTCCGCCGTTGCTAGGATGTTAGTTGAGATCATCCTTGTGGATTCCTGAGAATTTCCCTAGTGTCTGATTTTTCATTAACCTCATTATGACTCTATCTATCAAGATATCTTTTTCCTTGTTTTCTCTCTGTCCTTCCCCCAACCCAACCCAACCATTCTGTTTTCTCGTGTTCTCCTGCCTTTCCTGTTCCCCTCTTCCTCCCCTTTATCCCCTTTCCCACATGCTCACAATTTACTCCAGAGATCTTGTCTGTTTCTCCTTCCAATGGGACACATAGTCTTAAAAACAGTCGTGTACTGCTGAATTCTATCTTCAATTAAAAATTATTAGATTGATTATGCCTAGAGAATATCTGAAAACAAAAATTAGTTGTAGATAATGATTGTCAAAACCCAGGTACTATGGCCTTATTTCCTACTCTTACTTAACTCACTGTTAAAGATTGATTTAAAAAGCCTCATGATTTCCCCTTTTTCTGTTTAAACAAAAAAGACAGGCTTTCACTTTAACATAGTAAAATTACATAAAACAGTTATCAAGCAAGAATTACAGTTAAAATATTCATATCTACTGATGTAGGAGGGTAAAAAACAAAAAAGAATATTATATACATAATAAATAAATATTTAAAAAACTTTACTTAAAATCTTTGATTAAAAAAAGCTTCATAAATAACAGGATGAAGCACAGAATAGAAGCCTAATTTATGTGTAAAGATCTTTTACTTTTCTGACTGTGAGAGATAATAGTTCACTGACATGACACCAGAACCCTATTCAGAGGTGTCTTGGACACCCACAGGTAATGTATATTACTATACCAGACATATTAACCAGCAGATATCACTGCTTCTCTATGTGGAACATGAGATAGCTTCAGACAAGGACCTATAACATTTTAAGAACAAAACTTTTCTCTGATGATCAAAGATTTAAAAATAGTCATGTTGGAGATTAGACTTCCAAGGACAGTGTGTAGTCTCGTCCATCAGTGTCTTCACCAGGCTGTTCATGTCTCATACCTTATTTCTGGAAAGCCTTCCCCTGGGTTTTGTAATTCTTTTCAACTAACCTCTTCTGCCTTTTCAGTAATACTATGAAAGTTTTGTGATGTTATAAGTAAAATTTTCTTGAAAAATCAAGTAGAGTTGATTTTACATGAAGAGAAATAGATTTAAAAAGAGTGCTAATGTTCTTTAAAAGTATCATTATAAAGTGTATTCTGTGCACATGTGATATTTCCAAAAGTTTTACCATATTTTGATTTAGCAATATTATAATATATTTGACAATATTTGGAGCGAAACTTTTTATATATGTTTTAGACCATTTCTAAACTAAGTCAAATTGCTACATCTCTAAAAATATATATAAAAAATACTATCATGTATTTCCTTAGAAAATGATAACCAAATTGCTGGAGATAACAACCGAGTTTATACAAAAGTTGTTAAATTTATTAATTCTTCTAATTTTTGAGTAGTTATACATTAGGTACATTTATTTGAAAAGCAAAGACACATTGGCTCTAGAGTTGGCAAAATCAATCCTGAAAAATCAAGATGAATAACAGGCTATGTAAATTAAATAAGATAAAGCAATCTGGAAGGATTTAGAGACGCATTATTAGCAAGCACTTCTTCACAAACGCTAGGAATAGGGGAATATAATTACACGTCAGTTTCTATCTTAGGCCATTACAGTCTAAGCACTGCGGAACTCTTCAGTATCTGTAGGCTACCAGTTCTCAAACTGTTGGTCACAAAACTCTGGTGTTGCCTCAGTTCTTTTCCTTCTTGCTATTTTTTTATTTATTATTTATTTTTTTATTCTTTGACAATTTTATAATTGTCTGAACACATATATTTGCTTTAATTTTCAAAAGGGACTCTCCTCCTCAAACCCTCCTAATAATCACGTCTTTTTAATGAATCATCATGGCTAATCAGAGCCACTCCTGTCAGAATGGGTGCAAAGGAGCATCCACTGAAGCATGGGAGATTCATCAGTGACTACTCCATTTGGGACAATGTTTTCCACTCTCTCAGTAACTCTCAACAGTCCGTGACAACCACTAGTTCCCTTGGGATTACTCCTGAAAACCATGAACCTCTCTCCAATATGTGATTAACTATTGATTGCCTCCATAGTAGGTAGACCCTATGCAGACAACTATAATTTGTCTTATAAAGCTTTGATGTATAAGATCAGATCTTGTCTCTGTCCCTTTTCAATGGTATCCATAGTCTAAGAGACAGTTGTACACTACTGCATTCTATCTCCAATTGAAAATTATTGGATGTGATCACACCCACAGTGGCCCTGATTTGCCATGGTGATTCAAAAAAGAACATGATTTTTAGAAGGGTTTGAGGGGGAGAGTCCTTGTTGCAAGTTAGTACAAATGCGTATACCCAGAGTATAAGTCCAAGACTTATATAGGTGCTGTAATTTCATGAATGCCATGGCCTTATCATGGCCAGAAGATAGAATTTCAGGGATCTCTTTCTCCAGCTTAAGTTCTTAAATTATTTACATTTACAGATGAGCTCTCAACAGTCACTTTCAGCATTTGGACAAACCATAGATTTATCCTTTTGCTATTCTTGTTTGCTGTAAAATACTCCTTAAGTCTGGAGGAATAGTAGAGCAATTGTTTATGTGAGCTACATTCATTAGTATTTATCACTATAGAGGCTTCAGAGCAGTGTTTAAAGATGCAAAAATAAATATACATCACTGCAATGATAGAATATTACAAAAAATATCTCTTACAGTCTAAGAAATTGGAATTCTTCCTGGACCTCATAGACAGAGTTAATAATAAAATTTAAAGTAATTTAAAGCTCAAGGCTGACATTCTACTGTACACTCAGCCTGCTGCTTAAACTACCTTTAAGAGAAAAATGAATAGCACTCAATATTACTTGCTTGGGTTTCTAATGTAATCAACTTTTATAACTTAATGTAATGCATAGCAGCAACACTGTTATGTATTCTTGTATGCCCCTTAAAGAAGTGATAATAAATTCTGAAAACAGAATATAGACTGAAAACAGATTTTTATTGAGCTCTACATTTTTTCTGTTTTCCTCCCTGCCTCTCCCTCCCCTTCAACCCTCTCCCAAGGTCATGGGAGACCCTCCATGATCCTCCCCTTCAACCCTCTCCAAGGTCCCTATTTACTCTGGAGATCTTGCCTTTTCTAATATCCATGTAGATTAATTCTATATAAGTCTCTCTTAGGGTCCTCATTGTTGTCTAGGTTATCTGGGATTTTGATTTGTGGGCTGATTTTCTTTGCTTTATGAAAACAGTTTTAGGAAACATATATTCACAACAAATATTAGGTGTAACATGATAAGATTGCTTGCAATGCCCTTTGTAGTACTGTTTGCTGTCTGTTGATAACATTTGAAACCAGTATGAGTCAGAGACTTAATTTTTTTATGAAACTCTGGTAAAAGATTGTGTAAAATACCCTTCATCCCTAACCCTCATAAAATGCTTTCTGTGCTTTCCATTAACAAAGAAAAGACACAAACAGAGATTCACAGACAAGATTCAAGCAGGCACAGGTTCAGACTCACACAGCCACAAGCAGACAGGCAATAAACAGATAGCATAGGAATAGAAAGGTATAGATTTAAAATCTATGACTATTCCTGTAGAAATTACTACAAGAGGAATTTATTTTCCTTCATGTGACAATGACTCATCATTGGTGACTTTGAGTTTTTCACTAATTTCAAACCACTGAATGATTTCAGTTTCTAGAGTGCTAGTGTTACATGTCTTGTAAACTCTGGGAATCCCCACTGTACACACAGAATGAAATAGACCTGGAACAGCAAACAGTGACTTGGAGTACTATAAAAATAGATTGAACCTCAGCAATAAGTAATATAAGATAGTTATCAATATTTAAAAATTGATTTGAAAATACCCCATATTTAGAGCATTTTGTTCACACTCAATGTACTTTCATTAATATTTTCTACCTTTTATTTAAGAATACTGATGGCATGCCTATTGGACAAATGAACTCATAATAGTTGTGGTTATCCATTCAAGACTTGCACAAGATCTAACTTTCAGTATGGCAAGGGAGGGGATCTTGAAGCCTTCCCACTGGATGAGGAGCTGTTGCCAGATGATGGCTATTTGGGGGAAAAGGTAGACATTTTTCTAAGTTTTCAGTTCCCCAGGGAATAATTTCACACTCATGCTCAAGGGAAGTACTAATTTAACCCAGGAAGAAATACATACATACATACATACATACATACATACATACATACATACATACANAGAAAGAAAGAAAGAAAGAAAGAAAGAAAGAAAGAAAGAAAGAAAACAAGAAAACAAGAAAGAAAGGAATTTAGTTTACTAATGCACTGGAACTATGTACCAAATTTCTACATCTGTTTACATGAGTACTTTTGTATAAATGAAAGCTAGAATAAATTTTCTAAAATTTTATTTTTATTAATTTTAAAAATAACAAATAAAATGCAGCCATGATTTCCTGTGTTTTTATGTACCTATAGCATGAAATATGATCACATATAAAAGAACACGAGTGACTTATGCCTAGAAAACTGAAGAAGAGGATTTGGCTTTTTATGTTTTGTTCTGTGGTAATTGTTAACATTTCTTAACTAGTTGTCTTCATTTTCTAATTCCTTGCTTTGTTGTGTTCAAGGTTACACGGTGGTTTCAGAGAAAAAAATAAAGTTTATTTATCATATTGTTCAATGTAAAATATGATGACTATAAGGCCATATGACAAAGACTTACATGTTAGAATTTATTTCCAATCTTCATATATTTTTATCTCTGTGTTATGTGTTTACTTCTTTTACCAATGCCAAATAAGTCTTTATAGGTGACACGTAGGTACCACCAAAAGATGGATCACTTGGTAAAGGCACTTTCTGCAAAGCTTGTGACCTTAATTTGATGAAGAGAATCCTGTGGTGGAAGGACAGAACCAACTCCCCAAAACTGTCTTGTGATCTCTACATACACATTCGCAAATACAATAAAGTAAATAAAAAAGTAAATGGGTTGATAAGAAGTGATCATAGCTAGGAAAGATGAGTATAAGAAAAGTTCAGTTAAGGGAATAATCAGTTCTCAGGAAACTTTACTGGAATAACGATTATTTAATTCATTCTTAAAGAATTAAGCAGCCTTTATTTAGAAACAAGGAAAATGGAAGCGTTTCCAACGTAAGGAACAGAACTTGAAGAATTATAAAATAAGGGACACATTTTGAGTGTTGAGAGTAACTAGGAGTCTAATTGAGCAATAACAAGGAAGGCAGAATGTTTGGGAACTCCGTGGTCTCATGGACTTTAAGTCCAGATGAAAAGCATGCGCAGCTCTTTTTGCTGCTTGATTTGGTTCCCGTTCTCAGCGCATACTTTTGCTGCTGAATTCAGTTTCATTTCCCAAAGCATGCAGAGGACTGTGAATGGCTAACCTTACTGTGAGTTTATCCCCAAGTAATTAAACATTTGTAATCCTCCATTCTGAGATATTTTGGAACTCTTTGGTATGACTGCAAATTGGTGCTCACGCGGGCTGAACCACGCCATTGCTGGACCTGCCCAGATTCTCGCCAGAGACCGCCTCCTACCCCACACAGCTGAACTACTCCATTCTAGCTGAACTAACCCTCTGGTGCAGGTGTGCACAATTTGGCTCAGTTGGCTTATTGTACTGACTTGGCAGTTTCCCACTGGGCCAAACCACTGAGGTTTGGGTCCCACTTAATAAGTGTCTAAGTTACCCCTGCCCACGGATTTCTGCTGTAACTCCCCCACAGCTTCTCTGACCTACGTGTCTCATGGCTCCTACCCAGCCAAGAATCGTCTTATGTTCAGCTGCTGCCAAGACTTCTCTGACCAGGCCTACCTCTGATGTCTGGAGCTCTAACTCTGTCTGGATTTCTTGAATTTTTGCCCAACTGAAAACTTCTCCATATGTGGGTGTGCTGCTCTTAAGTATTTAAATAAATTAGTTAGCAATTCTAAGTCTGAGGTGATTCAGGTACTAATCTAGGACATGTCCTACTGATGCAACTGTGACACCTGATGGCCATCAAGATTATTACACCTACAACAATTTTCAAGCTATATACAATTACAAAATCTTGTCCCTATGCCACACAGCAGGCTTGAATGATTAGAACAAGATTCAAGAACTAGGAAGAATTGAATCACATACTAAGGTTATACAAGGTCCAAAAGAACCATTTTGACTTTTTTCAAATATTAACTAAAGCTGTACAAATAGGGGTAACAGATCCAGAAACTAGACAAGTATTAATTGAATCTCCAGTTTCTAAGAATGACATTAGAATTAAAAAGATATTGAGTCTTTAAAGGTCAGATCACCATCAATGGATGAATGGATCCTGTACCCAGCCAATGTTGAGGTCATTTGCCTATAATACTGAGGCTTAGGTAGGAGAAACATTTTCCAGTGATATGAGGAGACCTCAAAGTGCCAAATATTTTAATTGTTGTAGAATAGCCCATCTTAGAACTGATTGAAGACAAAATGTTTTTAGAAATATTTTTTCTTCAGGAAATGACAAAAATAGAGGTCTCAGTATTCTGAATTATGTAGAAGATGTGGCAAAGGTCAATATTGGACCAATGAATGTAGATCAACAAGAGACAAACAATGCAACCTGTTACCATTGGGAAACTCCCTGGGGAGCCTGTCTCAGGCCCCCAGGTCAAACATGGTTTAGCAACTTCCAGTCATTGTGAAGGACATGCCTCCTTAGGAAAATTTAAAAATCCAGTGCCTGTCATTAAGAAAATCATACTGTTCTGGATTACAGAATAACCGTAGAGGATGAAACAAAAATTCTAGTAGAAAATAGGAAAGGTGTATGTTGGCGGACTTCTATAAATGATCAAAGACCAAAGCTGAGAGTATGAATAAACATGATAATTGAAGAATTATTGGTCACAGGTGCAGATGTTACTATTATTTACTCCAGAATCTTGGCCTCCAAATTGGTCTTTTCAGGAAGCTGATGTATAATGCCTAGGAATCAGAATTCTATCTCAAGTAAAACAAATCATGAGATTGATTGAATACATAGGTTCAGAAGGACAGAGAGGAAGGCTGAAACCAAATGTTATTAATACTACAGTAAATCTATGGGGTCGTGATCTGCTGCAGCAATGGAATATCCAGATTAACATTCCTGCCATCTCAAAAATGGAAGATAAACTAACCCATGTTCCTTGGAAGGGTATTATAAGGAACTATAAAAAATAGTGACCACCCATTAGGGCTGTAGAAAATCACAAAATATCTAGCAAACTTTCAGAAGTACCAACAGCCCTACTTTTAAAGTGGTAACTAAGAAACCTATAGGGTTAAACAATAAGCTTTAACAATAGAGAAAATGACTGCCTAGAACAGCTGGTACAGGAGCAACTTAGATGCTCAGCATATTGAAGACTCAACCAGCCCTTGGAATTCTCCTATATTTGTCGCTAAAAAGAAGTCTGGAAAATGGAGAATGGTGACATATTTAAGAGCTCTTAATAAGGTGATTCAACCAATGGGCCCTCTACAATCTGGAATTCCTTTGCCTTCCCTATTGCCTAAAGGATGGCCTCTTACAGTTATTTATTTAACAGATTGGTTCTTCATTATACCTTTGAAAGAAAGAGGCAAAGAAAAATTTTCCTTCACAGTGTATACTTATAATAATTCTCTGCCTACTAAAAGATATCAATGGAGGATTCTCCCACAGGGAATGTTAAATAGCCTACCCTGTGCTGATATTTTATAGGTCATCAATTAGAAAAAATACCTAAGCAATTTCATTTATTTATAGTTTATCATTACATGGATGACATTTTGATATCTGATTCAAATGTAGATACTTTAGAAAGGATGTTTGAAGAAGTAAAGAAAGTTTTGTCTAGTTGGGGATAAAAATTGCTCATGAAAAAATACAAAAAGAAGATTCTATGAATTATCTATGTTATAAAATAGGTTTACAGAAAATTAGAACACAAAAAACACAAATTGGGAGAGATTAATTACAGATGTAATGACATCCAAAGATTGTTAGGAGACAATTCCAATCTATGGTCCACTTCTGGGATAACACCTGATCAAATAATTCATTTAAACAAAATCTTAGATGGTGACAAAACTTAAATAGTCCGAGGGAATTACCAACTGAACCTGAGAAAGAATTGACTTTGATTGAAGAGAAATTACAGGAGCCATGTGTGAAACACATGTATCTGAATCTTATCTGTATTCTGTTCATATTACCCTCCAGGTATTCCCCTATAGAAATTTTAAAGCATTGGAAGATATTATCTTATAATGGATCTTTTATTTTTTTGCCACATAAACCAAGTAAAAGGTATCTGAATTAATTATAAAAGGAGAATTGAGACTTGGTAAATTAGCAGAAATTATAGTACCTTTTACTAATAGTGCAATTAACAAATTATGACAAGACAGAGGATCCTGGCAAAGATCTTGTATGAATTTTTTGGAGAGATTAATAACAACTGTATCAAATATGATAGAATTAAACTTATAAAGAGAGCTAATTAGATTCTTCCTCACATTATATGCGACACAACAATAACTGGAGCCCCTACATTCTATTCTGTTACAAATAAATCAGGAAGAGCATCTTACAAATCAGAAGATTTAAGTAAAGTGAAGCAAAATTTTTATCATTCTGTCCAAAAGTCATAGCTATATGCTATTCTGATAGTACTAAAGGATTTTTAAAGAACCTCTCATTATAGTTACTAATTCTCAATATACAGAAAGAGTTGTTTTGTAGACTGAAACTGCTGGATTCATACCAAACAATACAGAATTGAATTGTTTTTATTATTTATTCAGGTTCAATATATAATCAAGAATAGGCTTCATCACATGTATATTACATATATCCAATCCTATACAGGTCTGCCAGGTTCTCAAGCACAAGGTAATGCAGAAATTGATAGATTATTGATTGGAAATCTTCTGAAGGCCTCAGAATTTTATTAAAAAATCTTGTCAATAGCAAAAGTTTAAAAATGAACTTTTTTATTATATGAAACAAACCAAAGAGATTATAAGAAGACTTCCCACTTTTTTATAACCAAACATCAGTACCAATGGGAATTCAAAGGAATAAAATCTGGCAGATGGATGCGTTCCACTTTGTAGAATTTGGAAAATTAAAATATGCAAACCACACCACTGATACCTATTCAGATTTTCAATGGGCAACTACCTTTAGTTCAGCAAAGGCTGATTTGGTAATCACACATTACTACAAGTTATGATCATCATGGGTATACCTACACAAATAAAGAGAGCCAAGGATCCAGCCTACATCTCTAAGAAAATGAATCAGCTTTTCACTGATTGTAATATAAAGCATATCACAGCTATACCACACAATCCTATAGGACAGGTACCTACAGAAAGATCAAATCAAACTGTAAAGGATATGTTAAACAAACAGAAAAGGATAAAAATAGCCCAAAATATTGCATTATGCTTTATTAACCTTGAATTTTCTTAATGCTAGTGAGAAAGAAATAATGACTGCAGAGAGACTTTGTATAATAGAAAAAACTTCTGAATTAAATCAGTCAGTTTATTTCAAGGATGTGTTCACCTCAGAATGGAAACCAGGACATGTGCTACATTGGGGAATGAGTTTCACACTTGTACCACAGAAGAAGAAAAGCTATGCATACCAACAAAATTAATTAAGATTAGTTTTGAAAAAAGAGAAACCTCTTGATAAAGAGAAATGACAGGTCACCCACTGGTGTGGGAGGTCCTTCTGTCTATGTATTGCTTTTATTGGTTAATGAATAAAGAACTGGCTTTGTCTATAGCATGGGAGTAGGAAGGCAGAGTTAGAGAGAAGCAATGGAGCTGCTTCCAGAGTCGGACATGCTGAAACTAAGCCACTGCCACATGGATCACACAGATTAATAAAAGTGGGTTAAATTAATATGTAAGAGTTGGCCAATAAGAAGCTAGAGTCAAGGGGCCAAACAGAGATTTAAATAATATAGTTTCTGTGTGATTACTTTGTGTCTAAGCTAGCCAGGTAGCCGAGAACCAACAAGTAACCCTTCTTACTTTAATCTACAGAGATGACAATCCCACCATTTTTAAGGAAGCCTCATAAGGGTTGGGGCAGAGTTCTGTTCTTGTCTTTTCAGGAAAATACCCATCTTTGAAAAATCAAGAGACCTTAGATATTTAGATTTTAAAAGAACAAAAGATAAATGTCCACAAAGAATTACAATGCAAAGAGAAATCTGATTTAAGATACTAACATCTGTAGCAAAGTTAAAATACCAATACCTAAACATTCATATAATAGAAGTTATTAAATTTCAAATCTGGCTTCAGAGTTGGATGGTGGCTATCCTTCTTTAAATTCAAGCATGTTGCTAAAATAAAAGTTTAGAGTTTCTTTCTCATATCAGAAGCCACCTGGTATGGGACAAAAGAAAGATAAAATATTATCAAAACTCAGCCTTCAAAAAATTTCAGCACTTCCCCATATCTATTTTTATCATTGTGATACTTTCCATTGAATATATGTCTATATGAATAATGTTTCAGTTTTCCAAAATAAACAGTAAATATTTCTGCAATAATCTTAGAAGTATTCAGGTAGAAGATGAGGCTCATGACAACAATTCCATCTGGTTGATATGATGCCATTTTGATGATAGCACCACTTCAATATTGATTTTGGGGTACAAAGTGCTAAAGATGATTCCAACTTGGCTAGCTGAGATGGTGCGACTTCTTACAGCATTCTGGACAGAACTTCAAATAAGAATTCAGGAAAACCAGACCATCCACTCAGAGACTTTCTGCAATTGTACAAGACAGTAATCTTGAAACTGAACCATCATTTTAGCTTTTACAGGATCCCATAGAAATGATAATGCCCCCATGACAGCTGGAAGTAATTCTAGAGAACAACATCCCCTCTCACAACAAAGTTTGTCCTCAGCCTCAGGGTTATGGACATTTTTAGGGATTGGTTATAAGAGGAATAAGGTTGGGGTGGAAATGTAGTAGACTCATGAATCACTTTAGAAACAACAAAAAGGGAATGAATGGGATGAGATAATAGTAGTTTATTACTTGTGATTTATTATTTATAGACAATTTACAATTGTATAGATTCTTGTATATTGACACAAATTCATATTATATTTGTTATATTGAATATGCTCCTGTTTCTGTTTACAATATCAGTTCACCTATGCAATGTTATTTTGCCATATTTTATGCATGCATATTTCTAACTCTGCTTATAATATTTTGTATATTTATGCAATTTCAGGAAATATTTATCTTATTGCACTATACATTTCTACCTCTGATCAAACACACACACATACACACAGCTATATATATGTATGTGTGTGTATATTATATTACACTTTGAGGTCATTGTCTTAATTTGCTGCCCATGTGTTTGAAGATTTTCTATTTTTTTTAATCTGAAGCCTTAGTCTTTAATCTATATAGGTATTAAGAATTACAGGTCAATAGCCATCCATGTTTGTCATACTTATAGTTAGACTAGTCAGGTTCTTTAGATGCATAGAGATTGTGTTCCACATAGATAGAAAATTTTCAAACACTTCAAAGGACTGTAGAATATTGCATTTAAGTAAATTAGGATTCTGTTGACATGAGACATTATTGCTCCTGGCAACACTAATATATTTCAGAGAGAATCTTGGGCACTAAAGACACTCCATTTGGAGCTGGTTGTCTTCTTGGAAAAACTGGACTTTGGGCAAAGAACTAATCCAGCCTCAACTACTGACAGAATGCAGTGTCCAAACAAGATAAGTAGTAACAAACAAAAAGACTGCCAAACTTTGCTAAGACAGGGTAAAACAGTTTTTAAATTTTTTCTACCTCTGAAAATGGTGTGTTTAATACTCTAGGCCTTAGACAAAGTTGGTTACCCCAATGTTGCAAATAAGATTTTGGGTGATAGTGCAGGCAACTGATTATCTCTGTCATTTCTTGCACCTTTTAGAAGTTGTTTGATTGCACTTCATGTTTACTCAGGTAATATTATTTCCCTTCTCACGTCTTCGATGTGGATGAAGACTAAATAGTTCAAGTTACTTTTTTATGACATAGCCAAGCCACTTTACTATAAGATTTAGACTCCTTAGGATAGGATAACTATTGAAACATTTAGCATATGTTTCTTGTCTGATATTGTTCATGCTGGTTGTAATTCCAACTTTTAGGTATGTTTTTTCAGTTCTTTTCCCTGGACAATACTTGATATTAGTTGTTATTGTATATAGTTTTGTATTAGGCTTAGAACTCTCTTGATTTAGACAAAATGCTGAGGTGTTGTTGGAAATCCTTCAGCCAACAGCCTTTAAGATATCAGCCCATGTTAGGCATGGTCTCATGTACTATAAGTCCATAGGTAAAACATGCAGGGCTCTCTTCACTGGTGGATTTGGTTCCAGTTTTCAGAACATACAGAGAACTGTGGCTTGCTACCCTTACTGTAATTTTATTCTCAAATAAAAATTACATGTTCATTAGAAAGTAATTCTTAATGATACTTTCTGGATTTTGAAAAATATTTAATTACAGTATGTCAAATAAAGACTATGACAAACATTTTTGCCCAATGTCTTCTTTTGTTCTTTGGCCTCTGCTCAATAAACTGTTGTGGTTGGCCATATGCTCATTAAGGTGTACTAAATTGTATATTTCTGCATTTCCTGCTTGAGACCTACTGAAGAGTTTTGATCTCACATCAAATCTTGGAATATTTCACCTGTAATTACAGAGCTTTATCATTGTTTCTAATGCAAGCAAATTCTATTTGAAGTGCATTCTGCTTGTCAGAGAAGCAGCTCTTTTCACACTAATTTAGGAGTCTGCTGGATTAGGTCTGCTCTGCAGAACAGGGAGGATTTCTATGTTGGTTCAGTGTGGAGATGATGTAACCTCAGTCAACAGGCCCAATGAGACAGCTGTTCTGCCTATGTAGAAGCAGAGACAGGAATATCCAGATTCCTTTATCCTCAGTAAAGTATTTGATGTGCATAAAAATAATGGTGGGTATTTTATATACACATATTGATTTATCTTTAAACTCAGCTCTTAACTGCAGGACTCTGTACAGACAGGTGGTAGAAAGTTTTAGGTATTTTTCCTCATAGTTTAACAGATTATGAAAAATAAATACATTTGAGATACAAAACTGTAAAGTAGTATTACAAACCTATTTTATTTATAATAACCCTCATTTTAAGTGTTAATTTGCTGGATCAAAAGTTCTAAGCCCCTGTTTTTTTTTTTAATTTTGCTCTTGTTTGCTTCATTTTTGTCTTCATTCCTTCAGACAATTAAATTTAATACTTTGCTGTCTTTGTTGCTATTGATGAAAATCTCATTATCTATCTACTTGCCATGCATTTATCGAAGCATTCATGGTGCTTTTTCTAGTAGTTTTAAAATTGCCTTATTATTTACTATTTGACAATTTCATATGTTTAGGCAATGTGTTGTGATCATATTCTCTGCATTACTTTACCTTGTCCCTTCCTACTCCTAAACACTGCATTCTGTTTCCCAACCAGTTCTCCTCCTACATTCATATCTTATATTTTTGCACAGGTCCTACATAGGTGGCCATAGCTACTGTTTACTCATGACTATATAGATCATGCCATATTCAGAAGACAGTATTTCATAGGATCCTTCTGATCTTCTAACTCTTACCATTTTTTTCTTTTTTTCCCAATGTGCTCCCTAGGTCTTGGAGGTGGTACTTTTTATTACTTGTTTAGGGCTGTACACATAAACAGCCATCTAATCTCACCATTTTGAACAGTTATGAATCTCTGACTCTTGCTATTGTCCACTCCAAAGAGACTTATCTCTGATGAAGGCAGCGAGCAGCATTAATCTAAAAGTATACTTAAAAGACAGTATGGTTCCATATCTGTTTACCTTAATAATAATAAGCACCAGTGACATTTTCAACCATAGAATTCTCTCAGGTCATGTTTACAGTACCACATATGTCTTTCTTCTTATGACCTAAAACTCAAATCCAGTTGGCAAATAGCTGAGATAACATATTTGAACTGAGGTTTTCTTTATTTTACTTAGAAATTGGCATGTTGCTTCAATTAAAAGGATACATATATTTTATTATTCCTGGATATTTCTAAGCCATCTTATATATATATGTATATATATATA